>CM002487.1:5097646-5112509 GCA_000325765.3 Leersia perrieri | reverse complement strand
TGAGAGGGGTGTGTCTTCTCATGTAACGTTTTTCTTTAGAAGAGACAAGTTGTAAAATTAGGGTTTGAGCCTAGGATTCGATTTAGTTTGAGTTTTTGGAGAGGAGTGTTGTGGTTGCACTTTGTAAACACATATTGAAGCAATAAAGTTGATCTACATCTACAAGTTCTTCGATATCGTGTTTTTGGCGGCGGTTCCAGGGCCCCGACGGTCAGTCAGACCGGAGGTGTAGGCACGGTCAGACCGGCCTAGACACAGCGGTCAGACCGGATTGTGACAGAGGGAAGGTGATTTTTATTCCGCAAAAAGTTACTGGTTTTTGGTGTTCCAACTATTCCCCCCCTCTAGTTGGTTTGTCTTCTTGTTTTCGATCCTATAGATACATCCCGATACCAAAATTGAAAATGGTCGTACATATAAACTATGCCAAAATTGATATTTGTAGACGGATAACTGTAGACGTTGCAGGATGCTGAATGTAGGGGGCCGTCAGATTATGGCCTCCAGCTTAAAATTTTCTTTCCAGGCAGTAAGAAGCTCCATATGAAAAGTACTATAGCTATTTTTCTAGGCGCTTCTCTTACTCCTACATGCAAAAATTAATTTCCAGGCGGTGCATGGTTATATGGAACGCATGCAAAATGAGAATATGACGTAACCACACAACTTTTTCTTTAGATGAGGCACTACATCCTTACCTCTTGCACCTGCCATTTTTTATCTCCTCAACCATCACCCTACTCTACCTCTGCTCTATCAAATCACCGTGGCGGCGAGCGACATGCCGTGGCTCGGTGATCTGGTGGAGGCGGCGATGAGGACTGGCGGCAAGCGGTACGGGTGCTTGTACAAACGTCGGCAACAAGATTTGTCGTCTGCGGCGAACCTACGGAGGCTAGATCCAATGGTGAGCGGCACGGGTGCCAGGAGGGGTGATAAGAACGATGGTAACTATATCTGGTGACGGCAACAAAGAGGAGGCTGAATCTGCTGATTATGGCGAAGATGACAAGGGTTGTGGCGGCGGAGGGCAGGTGCGGTGGCCAAATGCGGATCCTGCGCACGATTTGGGGATTTCTGTTTGACGTGGAAAATGATATTTGGAGGCAGTGGTCATCATCTGCTTGCAAAAAAACGAATTGCAGGTGGCTCTGCCTGACGTCTGCAAAAATGCCGCAACCACCTGCAAATATGATTTCTACTGATGATAGCATATCTTACACGCACGTGCACATGTACAATATATCACCTGTGTGCGTACGTGCATATATATTCATCTATTTATTTAATTCAATGCAACATTATGACAATCGTATCTTTACCTATATATTTTCAGCTTGCCTCCAGCTCCCATAGGAGCTAGCTCCCATTGAAGTGGAAGTTTGGAGCTAGAAGTTAGAGTTTGGAGCCTTACCAAACAGGGCCAAAATATTGAAGATGTTTCCTCCGTCGTTGCATCGTCAATTCATCATCGTAGGGCGTCATCTCCGCTTGAGTGTCCGATGCAAGTATGTGACCACTTCAGCAGGCCCTGGAGAGATGTGCATGGGCTGGATGGGCCTTTCGCTGATTGCCCCTCAGCTGGTGTCCCACCTGGGCCTCATGGGCGTACTGGCCCAACCCATGCAATTATTTAGCTCTCGATATGAACGGTTGGAAAAATTACACCGAAGGTCCCTCAATTTGTCACGGGATAAAAAAACGTCCTCGAACCGCAAAACCAGATATGCGGGGTCCCTTAATTCTATAAAACCGGTCACTTGAAGTCCTTCGGTGGTTTTGACCCTGGCTTTGGCCTACATGGCATGTGGGACCCATGTGGGCCCCACATGTCAGCGTGCCACGCCAACTCCCCTTTCCCTGCTTTTTTCCCTTCCCCCTCTCTCTCTCGCTCTTGCATGCTTCTCTCACAGGTGACCGACGGGTAGACCAAGCAGCGAGCGGGGTTTAGTAGCGGCGAGCGGAGGCGGCGTGCGAGCGCGCGATGGCCGATGGATGGGGAGCAACGCAGGGACGTCGTCAACAAGCGGCGACCGGTGGAAAGAAGGGGCGCCGGGGCTGAGCGGCGGCCGGCGGATGGGGAGCGACACTGGGAAGAGGTCGATAGGCGATGGCCGACGAATGGGGAGCGGCGCCGGGAAGTCGTCGATTGGCGGCGGCCAGCGGATGGGGAGCAGCGTTGGGATGTCATTGATAGATGGCAATCGGCAGGGAGAAGGGACGCCAGGAGCGACGGCGGTCGGAGACGGCGTGCAAGCGCGCGGCGGCCGGCGGATGGGGAGCAACGACCGACAGGGAGAAGGGCCGCCGAGGCTAAGCGGCGACCGATTGGGAGGATGACCGACGAGCAGCAGCTGGCAGAGAGATGGGGGCGACGTGCATGCTGACCCAGGCTGCCAAATCGTCGCCGGCAAGCGTCGGCGATGGCCTCGCAGGCCCGCACAGGCGCCTCCTCTTTCCCTTCTTCCGCATCGTCGCGGCCGTCTAGGAAAAGTGAGAGAGAGAGAACGAAGGGAAATAGAGATGGTGATGATGTGGCACGCTGACATGTGGGGCCCACGTGGTTCCCACGCTGACTCAGCCGCCATGTAGACCAAAACCGGGTTCCAAACTACTGAAGGACCTCAAGTGACCGGTTTTGTATAGTTAAGGGACCCCGCGTATCTGGTTTTACGGTTTGAGAACGTTTTTTATCCGGGTGACAAGTTGAGAGACCTTCGGTGTACTTTTTCATGAACGGTTCCATCCAGGCATAGACGATCAGTTAATCAAGCACGAGCAGTGCATTTCTCGAAAAAAAACGAGCAGTGCAAATGTTGTCACGTTGTTATCGTGTGATATGAAAAATTGATTTCTACTCCTCATCTCTTTAAATATTTTCTTTGCGTTTTACTTTCTGTACTCATGCAAATCGACTTAGAGAAATTCAGCGTACTCAGAATAAGTCTAGTCATGTTATTGCAAATTTGGGGGCACAAACTGGTTTCTGGTTTGGGCAAGTCTTTAACCCTGTTGCTATCCCAATCTCTAGCTGATTGCAATGACTCTAATGCTTAGTAATAAAATTATCTCTTCCGAAAAAAAAAATCTACTTAGGAACATGTCGCATGCTATTGCACTGGATGCCTACCATGCCATTTGTTGCCCATTCTCCCCGTAGCAACACATGGACTATTTTTCATATATAGATATATGCTACTACAATGTATAGCAGCAAGTGTAAACCTAAAGTGGTTATTACATGTCGATACGCGTACATAGATCAATTGTTTCTTAATTACACACCAATATATCCATCTTGCTATAATATTAATGCTAATTACCAATCGACGTCGGATTATTTATTCCAGTAATATATATCTTAGACGTTGATTATTAATTTGATGCGATAACAGGGTAGGCGCCTTGCCCCTTCTGCAGCCTCATGTACCCAGTACCCTTGCTCCCTCTATTGCGTGCCCCACGAATTCTTGATCAGCCAATACTCGCCACCGCCCGCCGTAGCCCAGCACCGTGACGGCGTGGCTCAGTTTGTCGTAGCAGCCGTCGCCCGGCGATGGTCACGGACACCGGCTGGTAAGCGACGGCCTGGGCGAGCTCCTGGTGCCTGGTAGCAGAGTTTGCAATTTCGGTTCGAAATTCCCGAAATTTCGGTCCCTCCCGGTAGCACCAAAATATTTCGTGAATTCCAGATTTTTTAAATTTTTTAAATAAATTTGGTCAAAATTTATTCAAATTTGGTCAAATTTCGATTAGAATTTGATTAATTTCGTTCCGATTTTTTTCGAAATTTCCGAGATTTCGGAAATCTCGCTGCCCCCGGTAGAATAGCGAAAAACGAAAAGAAAAACCTTGCCTGGTAGTAGCCGCTAATTGTGGCGGCGACGGCAGAGCCGGAAAACTGGCATGTCTGACTCGGCGGTGATTCCGTCGGCATCGCGGATGTAGGCGAAGGCCTCCTTGAAGTAGCCGCCTAATTGGCAGCCATAGTTTCTGGCGCAGTCCAGCAGCTGCTGCTCCGAGAGGGACTCCAGTTCGTTGGTAACAATCTGGTGGATGCCCTCCACGGCTGCCATATTGGTAACGATTTTTTTGTTACCTACTCATATAAAACTAGTTTTAATATCTTAAACATGGCGAATCAGTGTCACAAATCTTGATGCAACCAAGCCACAACCTATCAGTGCCGGTTTGCAAAAGCCCGGTGTTAATGTGCTTGTCCCGTAATCCTATATACCTATACAAGTGATCTACACTAACTCAATTTCCTGTATTGTGGTTGATCCACGTCATCCCAATTAAGCACAACCGTTGGATGTGATTATAACGGTGCATCTCTTATCTTGCAAACTTAAAACCCACCATTTTGTTTCTTAAAAGGCCAGTCCGTCCCTTTCCAGTCACGGCCTAATGTTTTTATGAAAAAGCCCAATCGACAAACACAGGCCATCCCCTTCCCATCCCAACGATGGCACCGCAGTTCTCTCGATGTCAACGCATCTTACTCCCCACATCGCATCGCTTCCTCTTCCGCCGCTCCCTGTTTACTCAAGCCGCTTCCTCTTCCACCGCTACGCGAGGTCTGCTCGCCTCCTCAGGGTGTGTAAAAAACGAAAATCGCCAAGTCCACCAGGTAGGGGACTTTATGGCTGCCATGAATTAGCAAGGAGCCATTGAGTTTCATCTGGCTGGTGGTCTTCTAGATCCAATCCACATCTTCCTCTCATTCTTGACCTTCTCCTCCACCAAAACTCCCGGTGCCTACATACGTTCCTGGCTTTTCACGACCCAACGGTTGTCACTGCTGCGATTGTTCTCTCTGGCGCACCACCATTGGAATGACGATGTTTCAATTTGCCACCTCATCTGGACTGACCAGATCAGATGATACTGGAGTTTCAACCTATACACGGATGGTCATCTTCGCCTGTAGTTGGTTGTAATCAACACTGATTAAAGACACATCTATTTTCTTGGCGGGTTGTGATTATATTGGCTCTTGATTCTCCTCTACCGAGTTATTCTCCTTGATGACCACATGGTGAGATAAATCTGTGCGATGCCTATTTTATTTCTTTGTAATAATCAATGTTATTTACCTATTCATGGTAGATCCTGCATTCATGCTTATCTACATATTTATGCAACTTTCCACCAATTTCTACCTTCAAATTTCAGCAATATATTACCTGTCAGAATTGGTTTATCTTTCTCATTGACAAGGCTATTTCTGAAACATTCAAATCTGCGTCAAGCCTTTTGTTTTCTGATAATAATATCGTTAATTTCATGCCATTGGCATGCGCATCAATATTTTTGTTTATTGTCAGAGCTTAAAAGAACATTTTCAAGTGTTTTATTGTCAGAGCATCAAAATTTTGCAGAATAAGATGTTTGAAGTGTTTTTGGATTATTTCATGACATTTTCAAGTTCCATTGAGTAAATAAGCAAACATGTATATTACAGTATATAAGAAGGCACCATGCAGGGCCTTAAAATCAAAATCATGAGAGCGACAGGATCAGAGTTTCATGCAAAAACACGCCTTAGCAAGATGCCTCATGTCTAACCATAAATTTATTTTGTATAGTGCAAAATTGGATGTTGCTTTCATTTACCTCCATATGCTCCGGTTGTTTTATTTTTTCTTACTAAAGCTTCACGCTTTCATTGCTTTAACTCATCACTGACACTAGGATGCAAATGATAATTATTAAAGAATGATGATTTTTTTTGTGCATGACAGATTCAAACACAACCATTTTAGATGAAGGCATAATTGTTTTATCAAAGAAAAAATCAAGCCAAGTTATCATTTTAATTTAAAAGTAGTATGCACAGCTTGCCAGCTTTATTTAAGATCGTAATCCAACTAATATCAAGCAATTTGTTAAAACTCATGGTTAAGGCCAAAATCTGAGATAAGCGATCGAAACTAATCACCTTTGTCAACTCGATTAAAAACAAAAAAACGCTTGGTTTTCACATATAGAACCCCAGCAGTTTCATGATGACCAAGCATTTTTAAGTTAATATTGCAACTCCTGGTGCTTTGTACTTTAGGCGCTTCTAAGATTTTTTTTTTAATTCATCTAACCATTGTTTTAAAGAAGGATCAATTTATTACTATAAAGTTCCGCTTCAACGCGCGGGGTATCATCTAGTAAATAAAAATGACACCCACCCTGTAGGAGAAGGCTTGATTAATTTCTTGCTGAGATGCCAGTGTACGTGCAGGCTGATGATCGACTTTGCTGAGCTAGCGTTTGCACGCATGATGCATGCATGCATGCATGAATTCGTCTTTCAATTCAACGACGATTCAATCAGTCAATTCAAAATTAGTTATTTGACTTGCTTGTAGGGTGCAGACCACGCTCGATCGGTGGATTCCATATCTGTTAGGTACTCCCGTGCTATAAATTATTACACGGAGGATTTTAGATTATGACAAAAGAATTAAAATATTAGAGTATGATGGCTTTACTATTCACGAGATACACAGTTCAAAGCACAAA
Source organism: Leersia perrieri (assembly GCA_000325765.3). Classification (NCBI taxonomy): domain Eukaryota; kingdom Viridiplantae; phylum Streptophyta; class Magnoliopsida; order Poales; family Poaceae; genus Leersia; species Leersia perrieri. Next base: position 5,105,990 of record CM002487.1, on the reverse strand, counting down.
CCAAGAAGATAGACATTTCATTAATTAGATGAGATAAATGTTTATTTACAGTACTATATGGAATATTTATTTGAAAAAATAATTTTCTAGCGTTATGCCCATGTGACATAAAGGCAGATGGACATTCCTATGAACATTCTCCATTGAGCATATGCCCTTAGAAATTTGGCGGGTAATCGATATTTAAACTTCCAGTAGTCGGATGGCCCTTGCATGAACTTATTAAAAAATTGATAGTGTTTCCGAGTGTATGTTTTGTCCGACATCATCCCAATGTCAGCCTCACGTCAGCCCGTAAATCATAATTAGCGCGTACTTAACATATCTTGTTTACGTAAATCATAAAATGCCCGGTACAAAGTGAGAGCTAGTATACGCTAAACCGATGCAAAACAAAATACATTCTACCCCGTACAAAACGTAATTTACTCGATTAAAAATGGCAATTCAAATTTGATAATTTTCATGTCATTTGAAAAATTTTTCAAAATAATTTAACAAAAAATTGAAAATTAATAACAGCGCTAATTATGATTTATGGCAACAACAATTAACTAATGTTAATTACTGGTTTGCGCTAATTTCTGCGTGATGCATGTAGGAAACGTAGTCAAAACCCCATCGTCAGGTGGTCCGCGGCTCCTGCCCTGCATGGCTGCAAGTGCGCGCACTCGGCCGCTAATCTCAGTTGGTAAGACCGTTTGAGATTTTCTTTCTCGCTAGATTTTTTCCCCATTGGTTCAAATATATGTTTTTTCTCCAATAAAGGATTACCTTAATTTTTTATGCGTTGAACTGTTCTACCGGATTGCATTAATCAAATAATGTAAATAATGTAGTGATAAAAATACCAAAGTGCATCAGTTCTTGAAGAAGTATGGGAGTATCTGATTGATTTAAAAGGAGGTTAGAAAACATTTCTCCTCAAGTACTTCCCCTATCCCATAATATAAAGAAAAATTTCATTATATGCCATAAAATTCGCAAGCCTTTTAGAATTTACCACTCAATGTCAATCCGCCTGCATTGTAAAATTGGCCACAAAGAACGCGAGTTGTTGTATTCTGTACCACTCCGTCTTTCTGCGTCGTTGACGGCCTCGACACCACCGTCGCCACCACTGTGAAAACGGGAGCAACCTCGAGCACTGCCCAGACATGGCCGCTCCTTCGTGCTCGTGAGCAACCAACAAAGTGGCAATCCATCAGCATGCATGTGTTCATGCATCTCTGTTGGGCATCCACGAATTCGATCATTCATGCATGAGCAAAATGCAAGTGATGCAAAAATTGAAGATGGCCGGGGTTTGCTGGTGGCACACTGGCACTGACGGAAGCAGAATAAATGAAGAGAAATTGAGGCGGGAGGACAAGTGCAGTGCAGTGCAGTGCGCCGTCATCCTCAGATGCAGCGAGCTCGGAGGTGTCGACGGAGTGCCAGACTGTTGGCACGGTGCTTGACGCGGTTCACGGTCGTTCGAGTCTTCTCCCGTATTGGCAGCGGTCATCCTGTCCTGCGGCGGCCGTGTTATGGTCAGTCGGCAGTAACGGCGTACAGGGCTGTTCATATTATAAGAACAAAAGTTAAAAATGTTTTAACTTTTAACACTATAAAAAATATAATAATATTATACTTGAAGTTTTACCATTCTAAAAATGCTTACGTTGTTGGACAGAGGGAATAGCTGATTTTCTTATCAACTCAAATGCACAAGAACCACATTATTACTGATTCACATCAGCATAGAGATCCATATTCATTTAGCACGTCAGCCATTGAATAATTTGACAACCAGAATAATATATTGAGAAACATAGCACATAGCAAATTTGAAGTTGAGAATTTGTATACAGGTAAAATAGGACAACAAAACAAGTATTGTATCCCTGGTAATTTATTTGAAGTTACTCAGCAGTGCTTCAGTCTATTATATGGTGCACGACATGCTGTGATATATGTGTGGTCAGTGGTGTCATGTTCAATTGATTTATGAGCCCGCATTACTTTGTGGGTGAGAGTTTATTTACAATTAACATTTCTTTTGTTGATGTTTTGTAGTTTACATGTTATACCTATCCTTCCTTAAATAAACATATTATACCTTTCCGGTACATCTTCTATTCTATTACGGCAACTGTTGGCAGTAGAATTAATCCCGGGAATTTCTGGTGTATTTTTAGGATGGAAGATAGAGAAGGGGGAAACGAAGAAAAGAGGTGGAACGAACTCTCGATGACGATGAGAACGATCCCCTTTTCTCCTGTCAGCGTACTGCCCTCTCATCTCTTATTTCTTTTTCCCCACATGACAAGTGGAGCCCACCTTTTAATCAATTTTCTTTTCTTTTTTTCCCTAAAAGAAATCAATTAATTTGGAAATTTTCGAACGCATTCCAAGTTCCAACACAATTCCACCTATAGCACTTCCTTCGCACATACAAAGTCGTTGGGGTCTTTCACGAAAAAGACGTTAATTCCGGTGGCGAGCACTACCCTACGATGACTGCTACGTACTATGGTCTCTGCTTTCCCCTCGGTTTGATCTGCTTCTGGAGTAGTATTTTGCCTCTAGATTAACGTAGTGTAAGTGCTATATAACTAATTCTGTGGAAAAAATGACCAAGGTGTGCGTATTAGATGGGGCCGGCAGACTCTTACATTAATTCAGCATCAACCTTCCCTATAACAGGGAGCACCTACATATTCCAGTCTGATTCACACCATATCGAAAAGAAAGGATCTTATCTCCTTTACTCCGCAAAGTCCACACACTGCAGTAGTGTACTTACCGTGTTAATTAAGCACTTCCTTTTTATCAGTTACCCAAACTCTTTAGCACATACACAAAAAATGTCAAGTATCAACCAAAACAATATTGTAAACAAACTATACCCAACAAAGTAATGCGGGCTCATTAATCAATTGAAGATGACACCACATATATCACAACACAATAATGCACAAAAGGACTGCTAAATTACATGGGAAAAAGTTGATATGTTGTGCTAGTGTTGTTACATACATGCAACAGTAAGCGTATTAATTGTGTTTAGTTAATATATTAATTAAATCCCTTTCTCAATAAAACACCTGAAATCCCTCTTGAATCATCACAATTGGTTGATAACGACATCAAACAAATTGGCAACCCATACACACAAACTTCACGTGTACGTTACTCACCGTGCAACAAATGTCAAAAAAAAACATTTGTGCATATACTTCCAGTAATATTACATTTGTATGCAAAGTCTCAACTTTAAATTCAGAGTCCCTTATGGTACCCAATACTAGCTATCGATGATGACTAGTATAGATGAAATATATACATTAATTTGTATGTTTATCATAGTAATTGATTTATTAAATTATCGACATCCCATTAACTTAACTAGTATTCCAATTTGAATTCACCATATTTTTATTTTCTTACATAACGAGATAATACAGTTAGGACCGTTCTTTCCATACAAATGATCTATACTATTACATATTATAGGTGTATATTATTATACTGGTACCCATCTAATCTCGATCATCCATTCACTAGTATAATGGACTAGTATATACTAGTATTGGTTACCGTAAAGAAATTCTCTATGTAATATGTTCCATCTGAGTACATGGGCAATACTCGCACCATTTTTTAAGTGTATAAACACTAAGGAAATCAATAAAAATGAATAATGATGCATCAATGAAGCCACAACTACTACTACAGGCAATATCTTAACTAATTTTTTGAGGCATCATCTCAAATCGTACGGGCAATGAATAATAATAACACGGGAGTGGCCTAACTGATAGGGAGTCGGGTCGATCGAGCGTGGTCTACAAGAAAAAATCAGATAAATAACGTGTTTCCAAATTGACTGATGAATTGAATTTGAATGGCCAACTAATGCATCTATGCATGCTAGCTCTATATAAACCTCCATAGCTAAGCGTAGTCCATGAAACAAACACCAGCAAGGTCGATCATCAGCTTGCACGTACGTAGGCAGCTCAGATAGAAATTAATCAATCCTACCAAGATCAATTCTCGCTCCAATCGATCGACAATGGCCGCTTCTGCTTGCTGCCTTCTGCTCCTTGTCTCTCTGCTGGCAACGACGGCAGCAGCAGCAAACTACTCCATGGTTGCGAGGCACGAGAAGTGGATGGCGGAGAACGGGCGCAAGTACAAGGACGCGGCGGAGAAGGCGCGGCGATTCAAGGTATTCAAGGCTAACGTGGAGCGCATCGACAGGTTCAATGCCGCCGGCGACAAGACGTACCGCCTCGGCGCCAACAAGTTCACCGACCTCACCGACGAGGAGTTCGTCTCACGGTACACCGGCTACAGCAATGGCAGTGTGCCATCCACGTTTGGGGCCAAGAAGCTGCCCGGCTTCATGTACGAGAATGTTAGCCTCTCCGAAGGTGATAGCCAAGGTGTTGACTGGAGGGAGAGAGGTGCCGTCACCAATGTCAAGGACCAAAGCACATGCGGTAAATACACATGCTCATATTTATATATACCTAGAAGATAGGGAACAATACTTTTAATCATGCATGAAAATCTAATCGTTTATTGCATTTCATCTAAATGATAATAAAAACATTTTAAAATGATACAAGAATGATTAATGTGTAATCTATTACTTCACATATGTAAGTATAAACTTGTCTTCTACAAGTTAGCTAGTGTTCAATTTAATATTTCTTTTGTAAATTCTAGAAGTTGAATTTGGACTTGCATGTCTCCTTGGAGTGATATATTACTTATAAATCTATCTTACCATTTTTATGAAATTTTTCGTTATTACAATATAGTATTTGGTTGGCATGCAACAAATTTGTGATATCCACCCAAGTGCGTTTAACTTCAATCAATGATACCGTTGGTTGCATCAAGTTTGGTGACACTGATCGTGGCCATTTTTAAGATGTCAAACTCCAAGAAAAGAAATTGAAGCGCGCAACTACCAGTAAAGCATTTGGACTATATATTTTCGGGCATAGAAACCACTAGCCATCAGATGTAAAAACTTATGTTTAAGAAATACAAAAAATTATTAAACACTACAGAGACAATAGGAAATACTGTAAAACGGGATCCCGTTGGAACGGGATATACAGGCCGGCAGGCCCGATCGAATTCCATAGGTAGGTAACAAAAATAAACATCATGAGCATTGAATGCAGGATGCTGCTGGGCGTTCTCGGCGGCGGCAGCAGTGGAGGGCATCCACCAGATCACAACCAACGAGCTAGTGTCCCTATCGGAGCAGCAGCTTCTCGACTGCTCCACCCAATTCGGCAACAAGGGATGCGACGGTGGCTACATGCAGTACTCCTTCAACTACATCCTCGCCGCCGGCGGAATCACCACCGAGTCGGCCTACCCGTACCAGCGCGTCCAGGGGTCAACGTGCCAGTTTACCGGCGAAGGTGTAGCTGCCACAATTAGCGGCTACCAGGAGGTGCCCTTAAAGGACGAGGACGCGCTCGCCCAGGCCGTTGCGAACCAGCCGGTGTCCGTCTACATCACTGCCGGCAGCCTCCAGTTCAAGCAGTACATGGGCGGCGTGTTCACCGGCGATGGCTGCGACCAAAACCTGAACCACGCCGTCACGGTGGTGGGCTACGGCGTGGATGCGGCGGGTGGAGGGGAGTATTGGCTGATCAAGAACTCGTGGGGCATGCAATGGGGAGAGCAGGGGTACATGAGGCTGCAGAAGGGGCAAGGCGCCTGTGGCATCGTCTCTACCTTAGCCCCGGCCTACCCTGTTATCACATCAAACTAATGATCGATCAACGTCTGAGATATACAACCTCTCTGACTTTATATGGTTCACGTTGGCTGGCTTAATTTTGAGCTAGACAACATCGAAGAAAAAAATTCAGAGGGAGTATACTACTGGGATAAAAAATCTGATGGCTCATGTCAGTCTATTGGTAATTAGCATTATAGCAAGATGGATATTTATATTGGTGTGTAATCAAGAAACAATTAATCTACGTACGTACGTATCGACAGGGTAACACGTACATGTAATAACCGCTTTGGGTTTACACTTGCTGCTATACCTTGCAGTAAGATATATCTATATATATACTATTGCCGCGATGTTTCATCGAATTAAATAGTGGATCAATATATATGCATACACACAGGTGATATATTATACATGTGCAAGTGTGTGTAAGATATGCTATCACTAGTATAAAAATGATATTCGCAGATGGTTAGGAGGCTTTTTTGCCGACGGTGGGCCGAGCCAACTGCACTTAATCGTCTGAGAAAATCGGGGACGAGACTAGGGATCGGGCGCCCGATTTTTGTAAAGAAATCGGACGCCGCTCACCTACCTGCTGCTACGCGCCTACGCATGCTGCCTACCTGCTGCTACGCGCCTACGCATCCTGTCGCTACCTACAGGCTTCAGCTGCACTGCACGTACGTGCATGCAAGCACTGCAAACACAAATATCTCTCCTCTCTCTCTCTACGATCATACCACATGCTCATTTTCTTACAAAAATCTAAAACATCTTTTCCATCTAACTTAAGTGCCTAATTTAGAAAATGTGTGTTATAATTGATCTATAAAAAATATCACGTGATTATATCTTATGAAATATATATATATATATAGACACACACACAGATGGACTATTTTGTGGGTGGGTGCAACCTCTGTGGCCTCTACACCCACTCCATATGTCTGCCACATGTCAATGATAATTTTGCAACCATGGTAAAATCGTTTTTTTTATGATTTATTGCCATAAGTTAATGTGCCATACATAGAAATAATTAATTAATTAATTGTATGATTAGTGGATGGTAATTAGATATTGCATGTTGCATGGTGATTAGATACTGTATTTGTGTTTGTCACCATGCAGTGTCACCCCTAATTAAAGCTATTGTAATTAGCAGGTAGTAATTAATGGAATTAAAGTCCACCTTTCTCATTTGATCAACTGTAATTAACTCCTAATAATATTGCCCCATCCACAACCAACATACGACGCTGCATTATCATTGTTACAATAGTTGCAATTTATGATTGTTGTAATTTACGATAGTTGGGATTTACTATAGTTGGAATTTACGACGGTTGTAATTTGCAATATATATACAACAATAGCAATTTACATTAGTTGTAATTTTACGACAGGAGGCAAATATGGGCATAGACGTTTCACCCACGTCTATGTTGTCACATGATTTGTAGCCATTTCAGAGCATGTCTGCTTTTAAAACACGTTTAATAGCATGCATGGTGAGAAAATATAAGGCAGATAGCATGCAGTGAGTAAATATATGCATGCATCAATCATTTCCATGCATGACGCATCAATATATGGCAGCAAATCATCTTCCCACTTGCAGAGGACAAATTTTACAATAATTGTAAATGTAAAAATTAGTACCGCGTATTTACTATACTGATTACGTATTGTAATTTTATAACTTTCCAAACCGATAGTAACTACTACAACAATTTACTACTATGGTAATTTTTTATCACAACGATAGTAACAATCGTACGGATGGTCATATCTTTCTAAATTGTACTTTTTTGCATCAATATTAATTATTACTATTGCAAAGATATTTATGATTGCAATTATATCAATATCTTCATAACAAAAATATGAAAGAAAAAAATATAGAAAACATCAGTGTAATTAATGGGACTCAATCCAGAAACAAGCAACCTACTTAATTGGTATTTAATCACACCTACCTTTTAATGAATTGATTTGAAAAAACCTGCACTTTACTACTATTGTTACAAAATTTAAGGGGTGGGTGCAGCTCCTACATAGGCTGCACCTAGGTGTAGGATAAATATTATATATATATATATATATGAAAATGCAAAAATAATCATATGTACATGTGCACCAACAATCTACATTATTGATGTGGGATCAATCAAGATCTCGACCGTTGGTGTTAAGTGTAGTTTATAATGAGTAAATGAATGCTTTCGAGATTATATTTTTGAGATTATATAATCTGAACATTATATTTGAACATTATATTATTTGAAATTATATTTTTTTAAAATTATAATCTTAACATTATATTTTTTTGCATTTATTATCTAAACATTATATTTTTCAAAATTATATTTCGAAATTATAATCTAAATATTAACTTTTTTGATCGCGTTTTAGCTACATAAAAGATGTTTTCTCTCTAATCTACCGGACATGTGTCACCGCGTTCACGTTGATGCAGATGCACGTATGATTATAAAATCCTGCTCATATATATATATACCCATTTAAACATAACTCAAACTGATTTTGAACCTTGAAGGTCATACACCATAAAACATGGAA
>CM002487.1:5075460-5089047 GCA_000325765.3 Leersia perrieri | reverse complement strand
ATGGACATCAGGATCTGTTTCCCTAAAAGACACAGCTGCCGGAGAAGAAGATCGCGCCCGCTCCATCACCTCCGGACATGGTTGTGTCCACGGATTGAACGCTGGAGGAACGGTCCTGCCGTCAACCCAAAACGACACCGCCCTTGCCAACAGAAAAATTGGTACGTATCGGCATATTTAATTTCAGCATGATTAAAATAAAAATTCCAAAAAAATATTTTCTTTCAAATTTCTCATTTGGACTGGAATTTCTTGGAAAAATTTTGGCAGTGGGGTCATTGCATCACTGGGCTCACTGTTTTTGGCCGTTAGAATCCAACGGTCGAAAATGGGCCCGGTCAGGCCTGACAATGGTTCAACCAAACCTCCTGGTTCGGCCGAACCAGGATAGCAATGACTACCTGCCATTTTTGGCTGGCCAACGGCTAGTGGGACCCATGTCCTAATACTAGCCGTTGCTCCCTGTTCTATAAATAGCAAGTCAGCTGAGGGGGTTTCCACACTCATTCCACCCATTTTCACTCCCCCTCAAGCTTCCACTTTGCTCCAAACTTCCATTGTTGCATTTTGCAACGTTCTCCTCAAAAGTTCTTAGTCCATTTCCTGCATTTAGATGCATTCATAAGTTTCTTTGGAATCATACACTCGGCGGGTAGAAATCTTGCTTAGGCTTAACCCCCGTCCGAGTACTGCGAAAATCCTTTGTGCAGGATGAAGAAGGGCCTCAATCGCCTATTCTCGAAGGGTTCCAGCTCTCGGTCACGCCCTTGCCAAGACGAACCAAGGACATCCTCCTCCACGGACACATCCATGGATGATGTGGAGGAGACGTCCCAGTTGCTGACTGACACCGACCTCGACCTCGCCGGAGATCACGAGCGGCAAGCGTACCAGATGCTGAGGAGTCGGGAGTTCGCTCACATCCAAGCATACGACCCGGCACTACTGAAAAAGACAGGTATGGATGTTGAATTTAATTCAATTTGGAAAACTGTAGGATGGAAGAATTTTGAAGAGGTAGACGGGCCTAGCTCTCGTCTACTTACTATCCAGTTCCTTTGCACCTTGAGGAAGGTAGAGGATGGGATCACGTTTAGGTTCTTCGGGAAAGAGCATACGCTCACCTAGACGGACCTAAGCACCATTCTCCTTTTCCATGATAGGTGTAAAACCGATCTTGCAAAGGCCGTTATTGGCTTTGAAAAGTTCACGTTCTGGGAAAGTATCTCTGGTTCTTCCACCCTCAGGAAACCTAGAAATGATGACATCCACAAATGGATTGCTTTTACCATGTTTCCACATAAGGATTTGAGACCAATTAGAGAAGATGAGCTAGCCATTCCTTATGCCATAGTTCATAAACACAAAATTGCTCCTGTTCAGTGCATGATAAAACAATGGTTAAAAAACATAAAATTTTCTGCTGCTTGAATACACCTCGTTGGTGACTCGTGTAGCTAACGGGCTAGGAGTGACGACTGGCAAGTAGATTGCCTTCCTCACTTTTCCTCGTTACTATATCGATGAATCATATTGGGTACAGGGTGTTAGTATTTCTTATCGTCATTCTTGGCAATAGAATTCCCAACGATGGTGACTCGAAATAATCAATGGGTAATCTATGGTTCACAGAATAAATTCGCAAGCGCACAGATACCATTGTAGCATTTCACCCGGAAGTATTCCAAGGTATCGTATTTATTTAATCCCAAGGGAAAATTGTAAAGAACTAACCTTTCTAACATTATATCATACACTTGCATATGTTATAGTTCTAAGCAGGGGTAAGATAAATAATCTTGGGTAGAGTGACACAAGCAAAGGATTATGCTAACTCTATAATTAATCCTAATCTAGTCCTAGCAAGATTAGTCATAGACAAGTCCTATTTATATACTTCCATTATACATCAACCTAGCATATACTAACTATTATACAACAATATAGTGTACCCTCCTTACAATGTAGCTAGCTAAGCCTTAACCTAACTAAGCCCTCCCGATTCTTCACAAAGTTACTTTAGACTGTCGAGTTCCTTACGACACTCCGTCCTAACCATCCAACCAGAGTTAAATGCAGAGGTGCACCTAACCCCAGGAAATGTAATGTAGGAATATATACTGCGGGGGTGACACCCATACTAAGCTGTCACCATCAATGGCCCGCGTTCCCTCCAGAGTAATGTTTATGCTATCACTCCCTACTCTACAGCCTCGCAATTAAAGTAGAGCACCTAAGTTTCAGATTAATAACTCTTGGTTCAACCTAAGCAGATTATTAACCATGTTCTTAGACATTATTCCCGCACCAATGCAAATCCCAGATAATGTAACTATAGTAAGTACACTAGTCATGTATGAACTAAGCATGACATCTATAATCTAATAACTTAGATTAAAGTACCACAAGTATATAAAGGAAGAATGATTATATTGAAGTATTGAAAGTCTTACAAAAGGAACTAGAGAGCAAAGTATAACTTTACCGAAATTCCTTCGAAGGCTCCCTTGAACTAGAACTATGATAATTCTACTAATGCTTGGACTAATACTACAAATAGACAAGCTATTCCGTGCTTTGGTGTGTGTTGGAGAGTAAGTGAGTTGCTCCTTATATAGGCTCTTAATGGCGGCAACTGGAAGAGGAATTGACCAGAGTGCCCCTACTAACCGCCATCAGCATCCAACCAGCAGTCACCACGTGGAAGGTCGGTGGGAGAGGCGGNACACCTTTGGTTGATGAATATATAAGGTAGTCATGCTCATTTCTAAGCTAGTTATGTCCTCATCAGGCGGTGTCGGTGTTTTGGACCGGCAATTAGCTTTATGGGGCTATGCACGAACACGAAAGCTAGATGGTGACGGAACATAAAGGTTTATACTAGTTCAGGCCCTCCAATGGAGTAATAACCCTAATCCAGTCCGGAGGAAGTATTCCGCCGAGTTTGTATGATTGAATATGGTGTATGATGTGATGTGTTTTGACGTCCTCAGCCCCTCCTTATATAGGGAGGAAGGCCGAGTCATCTAGGAGTCCTAGCCCTAGGCGGCTGAGGATTTTCTTATTTGTTACAATATCTACCCGGCCGACTGCCGTGGGAAACAAGGAAAGGCCCAACCGGGTGATTTATCTCTTTACATATATGAACTCTAAGCTATCTACGACTCGGGATATGCCTTATCTCTTGGATTGCGCCGTGGAAAACAAGGCACTGATGGGCTGGGCTTCTTTGCCTTCCTTTTATCAATCTTCTAGTACACCTCCTCCCCATAGGCCTATGATGGTTCGAGTAGATACCTGGTACCCATATTCTTCATAGTAGCCCCCAAGTCATTTATAGTCGAGTTGCATCTTCCTTCTTTAATAATCTTCAATCTTCAAACTTCAAATATCCTTCTTCAATTACTTCTTCCAATCATCTTGCAAAGAGGCTGTGAAGGGCTCCATCTTAAAATCTAGAGAAAAAAATTGGGGTGCCGAGTGGCGCACCTATTAGGTATAGCCCCCGACTCTAGGATTAGTTGGAAAACAACTAAACTTAGAGTCTATATGGGACTTTTAAGAAAAATATCTTGCAAAGGAATTAATTGGTGCGCCGAGTGGCGCGCCTAATAGATGTAGCCCCCACTCTAGAATTAGTTGGGAGAACAAATAAATTAGAGTCTAATTGAGACCATCAACGCACCCTGAGCTTAGCATCAATCATTTTGAATGATAGGCCAGAGGCTTAAATACAATATGCATAGCTACAGCCAAATGCGTTTTTTCAACCGGATATACATGTATCCTCATCTTGATAATATCAAGGTAAATAGCTTAGCTTCAATTATCCAGTTAATCTGAACAATAGACTAGAGGCTTGATATCTCACTATCAGGCTTTCAGCCGAGTGATTAGAGTAATAATAATTTGCACCTTAATTCGAATAAGGATAAGCAATCCCCAAATCAGGTCATTATTCTCTTAAATCTCACATTGTGAGTAGCTCCAAGTAAAGCGCATATGATTATCCATCACCTGAAAGCACAAAGGGCATGCTTAAAAATTTACCAGGCTATATAAAGTTACAGCTTAGCATCGATCACCCGAGTGATAGGCCAGAGGTTTATCAATCCAACATAATCCAATTATCTAGTTTTTATGGCAGTCGGTTGCTCTCTTATTGAACAAATCTCCAAATCTTCCGAACGCGGTCTTCAATTCATAATCCAAACTATAAGGTCAAACTCCCGGTAATAATCCGAGTGATCAGCCAAAAACCTTAGCCGCCGACTAGTTAATTCGATAAACCCTAGGTCTTCCCTATAACGGTTGCAAACTGACACCGTTAAATCCGGAATTTGTTTAACCATATCACGAAAACTATGGATCTGGCGCGTGTCCAATGGCTTTAGTTACCCCCCTTTATCTCTTCGTCTTCTCCGTCGAATTCGGCACTGTTGCGCCATCGTCCTCAAGCCCCCGATCCATTTCTGCTCCCGCGATTTGCATTTCGCCCTCGAGCTCCTCAATCCTCCAAAAAATCCTTAATAACTCCATCTCAATCTACATCATGGCCAGCGCTGGGAACTCCAAGACCACCACTGATGCACCTGCCAGCGAAGATCTGGCTGGCTTCCGAGCTCAATTGACGAGGGGAACCTGAACCTGATGGTGTAAGATGGTGTTCTTCTTCGCCAAGAGGTAATCCCTTGGCGCCCTGCCCGCTTTGATGCCTTGCCCTCGCCGAATACCGGTGACGCGGTTGTTTTTACCCCATTCTTCTATCGGGGTTTCTCCCTTCCCGCTCACCCCTTCCTTAGGGGCCTGCTTCAGTTTTATAGGATTAAGATTCATCATCTCAACCCTAATTCCATTCTTCATGTCTCCATCTTAGTCTACTTATGCGAAGCTTTCCTTGTCATTTTCCCCCATTTCAACCTCTTCTGGGCTTTGTTCTTCTTGAAACCATAGCCCAGCCTTGACAACATCTCAAACGTTGGTGGAACTGGATTCCAGTACCATTCCACCAACAAATAATTCAACATGTCATTCAATACTTCTAACAAAGGATGGCATGACGAGTGGTTTTATTACCCTGATGCCGAGAAGTCACTCGGCGAGTATTTTGCCGAGTACCCTATTCCTTGTGACTCCTGGAACGCCAAGCTCACCAAGCTAGAGCTAGCAGAAATCGCTACACTCCTAAAAAGGATTGCTAACTTGAAGAAGGATGGCCTGACTGGAATTTGGGTGGCAAGGCACTTCTTGATGTACCGCCTAAACCCCCTCATGGAGCGAGTCCATCCAGCCTTCGAGTATACAGGTCACCAAGATCTTACCAGGGAGTCGGAGGTTGATTTGTCAGAAGAAGAAGTCGGCAACAAGCTCAAAGCCCTCTTTGCCGATGGCGTCGATATCCCCACCAAGGCTGACAAGCCTATGTGCAAAGCCTTTCATCTTTATAGGCAGCCTTCTCGGGTATGTGACTTTATGGTATTACATCTTGTTCTTTTGTTTGCATAATATTAATCTTCTATACTGATTCTCAGGAGTATTGCCAGCTTGACTCAAGGCCCCCAAGTGTCGCCAACATTGTTAGGCCCGAGTAGGCCCCGACGCCTGATGGCCCTGCCACCGATTACTTCGACGAGCATGGAGACGATGAGGAAGAGGCAGTTGACGTCGTTGCTACTACCACCGAGGTCCAGGCCGACTCCCTTTAGAGGAGGAAGCGTAAGGCCTTCATTGCCAACAACACGGACGACGAGGAGGCCAATCAACCGGCCCCAATCCCTCGCCTGTCTTCTCCTCCTCCACCTACTTCGCCTAAGGCGAGACCATTCTCTCCTCGCCCAACTAAACACGGGCATTTAAAGTTGTCCAATATGTAAGTCTTCTTTTCTTCGCATCTAACTCAACCTTTATCTTTGAAACTTCTCTGACTTTGATTATTGACACAGCAAACCCAATACCAGTTTCACCGGTAAGGCCAATGATGTTCCACCACAGCCCCCGACTACTTCAGTAGTCGAGGAGCCTGCGGTCATTCTGACTGGTCCTTAGTCGGGATCTGCTAAGGAGGTGGTCCGAGAGACCACTACTTCCCCGCCCCTCAAGCCACTATCATGAAGATCTGCCCAACTGCGGCCCAGGTCGCAACATCTTTCGATATCATCCCAACAGGTATACTCCTTATAAACTTATTCAATACTTAGCCGAGTAACGTTCTTCCTTGATTTCTTGCTATATCTCGTAAAAATCTTATTTCAGCTACCGCTGTCGCTGCCACTCCAGCCTCCACCACTGAAGCCATACCTTAGCATTCATGAGTGTTGTTGATGCGCCAAGTGCTGACAAAGGGAAGCAAATACAAGGCTTCGCAGCAGCTATCGGGCCGACTACTGGTTCCGACAGCGAGAGGACAGTCAGTGAAGATGTAAACATAGGTTCCTTTTCCTCAATTTAGACTTCTTTATGCATTACTTCATCTTTATTCTTTCGAACTTGATCTCATAGATTATCGGTTGGTGATACGGCCCTGATCCTGACCAAGTCGTGCTTATGGATCGTATTGAAGACCAGAAGAACATGACGCGTCTGATTCAGTAAATGTCCGAGTCATCCGACCTAGTTCTGGCAAGTTATCCCTCATAAACAATTATTTCTGCTCAGAGCTCCCTCATTATACTTATAGGCATTTCCTTTCTAGAAAGTGGTCAAGAATTCCAGTGCTAAGGATACCTTGCTGTCCACACTAGCCCCCATGATAGAAGAGGGCAAAAGCATAAGGGACGAGCTGTTCATCCTGAAGGCTGAGATGGCCAAGAACAAGGACTCCAGCCAGAACTTCAAGGATTCACTCAGAGGTAAATTTCTGGCTCATCTTCTAAATCTCATTCAACTTGTAGGCACTTGTTCTCATATTTTGAGGTTTATCACGGTAGATGTTGCTGGCCCTGATCCTTCTTTCATGGAAGCTAAGAAACAAGCAGACGAACAGATCCAGGAACTCCAGAAGAATCTCGAAATATATGCCATGGAGAATAGAGGTACTTTCCTACGACATCAATGAGTATACCCTTGTCCATAATCTTAACTACGCTGCCTCTTCTTCCTCATAGATCTTGTTGCCCTCAAGAACGACTCACAAAAACGACTGGCACATCTTGCTGAGTCGTATAAAAAATTAAATTCTGAGTCTTCAGAGAAAATCCAGTTTGCTGACAACAAGTACGCGGATCTTCATAAGGTGAGTCACTTCAATCTTGATCACATCAGTTAGTTCCATTTGCTAAACTAATCTTGTTACCAACTGATCATGCTGATTTAAAGAAACAATCTGTTAAGGAACTCAGTGCTTTGAAGATGAAGCACAATGACGAGTTCTTGATGCTGAAGGCCGAATTGGATGAAGTCAGGAAGACAAATGCCGAGTTCTACGAGGCTGCAGAACCAATCCTTGATATTCTCAACTCGGTGACAACTGGTTCAAACATCTCAACCTTCCAAACAACTACTCAGCTCCTTCAGTCTGCCCATCCAGGCTCAAAAATATAATCCTTGAGAGTGCCAGCGTTGCTTGTGGTCAAACCCTAGCAGTGATCAGGTCACTGTACCCTAGGATTGACCTCAAGCCAATCACCTTGGGATATGCCGACGGGACGACTGCTGAAAGAGACAATGGAGATGATCGACGAAGTAGATGATGTCGCCAAAATCATGGCGAATGATAGTTTGTATCTTGAACAGGAAAACAATGATGAGTAGAAGTTAGTAGGATCCATTCAAAAACAATCATAAATGTGTAATATCTGAATGTTTTCTGTTTATGAAATCCTTTTTCCTTTTACCAAATCGCATATTATTAAATCCACACTAAATTCATACGTTTAAACACTCATTGTTAAACAAACGAGCTTCACGATCTGGAGAGTGATTTAAATAACATGAGTCGGCAAAGATCTTTTTTGTTATGCCTTATATTTAAACACTCATCCTGACTAGATCTTGGGTACAGGAACCCGGCTAAAGCGATCAAAGATCCTTTGTATACCAAATAAGCACCCGGCCTTGTTACTTCAGGAATGATGAACGGGCCCTCCCAAATTGGAGATAACTTATGTCTGTTCTGGGTAGTTTGAATTTTTCTCAAGACTAGATCACCCACCAGAAAAGCTCGATCACGTACATTGCGATTATGATAATGACGAGTACTGCGTTATCACGTGCTTCTTCCAGCCGATCAACATCATCCAGCCTGCTTTCCTCAGAACTGGACTCGTCGTAAGCTTGGACTCGTAAAGACCTGTGTGTTACTTCAATCGGCAACACAGCTTCCGAGCCATAGACGAGAAAAAACGGTGTGCATCCTGTTGTCCGACTAGCCATAGTTCGCAAAGACCATAAGAGAGAGGGCAATTCTTGCACCCATTTACCTAGGCTTAAGTCGATTAAAGATCCTAGGCTTTATGCCCTAAAGAACCATGCCATTAGCCCGCTCGACTTGCCCATTGCTACGTGGATGCACAACAGAAGAAAAACAAATCTTGATCCCAAACTCATTGCAGAAATCTTGGAAGAGATCACTTGTAAACTGAGTGTCGTTGTCAATAATTATCCTGTTGGGTATTACAAAACGATAGATAATCTTGGGCACTGGCTTCGCTTCTATCCACTCTGTGAACTTGTCAACCGCCACAAAAAGATGAGTGAATCCACCTGGGGTTTTTCTAAAAGGACCGACTAGATCTAGCCCCAAGACTGCAAAAAGGCCTAGATAATGGGATCGTTTGTAGTTCTTGAGCTGGAACATGGATCTGTCGTCCTGACGATCTTTTCTGTGTCATTAACAGCAGTAGGCCAGTAAAATCCTTGACGAAAAGCTTTGCCAACCATAGTCTTTGATCTAACATAGTTGCCACATATACCCGAGTGAATCTCGTGTAAAATCTGACGTCCTTCGTCAATACTGATGCACCTCATGAGCACAACGTTGGCCGCCTTCGTCATCAACTCACCATTATGGATGGTATAAACCCTGCTTTTGCGTTCAATCTTCTCAGCTTCAGTCTTGTCAGATGGCAATTCATCATCTGATAAGAAGCAAAAAATTGGGTTCATCCAGTCATCCTGTAGATAGGCTATGATTGATTGATCAAGCTGCTCGGTAGCCTTCTTCTTGACAGTCGGATCGTGTCGGGGTTTTGGACAGGCAATAAACCTTATAGGATTATGCCCGAGCCCGAAAAGAACATTGGAGAGGGGGACAAGAATTATCCTAGTTTGGGCCCCCTCAATATGAGCAGTAATACCGTACTCCAACCTTCGATGGACTACTGGATGTAATCCGCCGGGTGTTGTAGTATAATATTGTGTTCTCTCGTGCCTTTGGGGGCTCCCCCGACTCCCCTTATATAGGGTTGAGGAGCCGGGTTACATGGAAAGGCCCAGCCTGATATGGCTTAGGTTCCCTAAATCTATACTAGGAAGTACTCGGCTGGGGCTCTATACCCTGCCTTGGGATACATATGCACTGTATACTTCCATGGCTGAGTGATTATCTCTGAACAGATCCATGGCTTCGTTTTCTGAGTGGTTATCTTCAACTAATGTTGAGTACTTCTCTTCATCATATAATAAATCCCGAGTACTTGAAATCTTCTCCCAATATCTTGTAGTGAAGGGCTCGAATTGAAGAAAATCCAGAAATCCAATAAATAGGGGCACCACATAGGCGCACCTATTAGGTGTAGGCCCCGACTCTATACTCAGTTGGAAAACAACTAAGCGTAGAGTCACATTAAAACCAACCCTTTCCGAGTCAATCAACCACACCATCCTTTGAGCTTAACATCAACCATCCGAGTGAATAACCCAGATAGTAGTCCAGAGGCTTTGAATAATCAGCGCACAATAGGGCGAATTCGGACATATACTCGTCCTCATCTTGGCTAATGTCAAGGAAAAGAATAGCTTAGCATCGATCACCCAGATAATTCTGGATAATAGGCTAGAGGCATAAAAAATTGTCACACAGTAAGGCGAATACCTTGACTCATGTCAAGAAAAAGAGTAGCTTAGCATCGATCACCGAGATAATTCTGGATAATAGGCCAGAGGCATAAAAAATTATCGCACAGTAGGGCGAATGATCGGACATATAATCGTCCTCATCTTGACTTACGTCAAGGAAAATGATCTCAGCTTAACATCGATTGCTTAGGTAACCCCGAGTAATAGCTCAGAGGCTATCTGATGCACATTAGGGCAAATGATCGGACATATAATCGTACTCAAATTGACTTACGTCATGGAAAAGAATAGCTTAGCATCGATTACCCAGATAATTCTGGATAATAGACCAGAGGCATAATATTTCGCACTCTGAGTAAACCGCGTGTGATTTTCCATCACCATATGGCACAAAAGGGCACGCTTAAAATTTACCGAGTGATATAAAGTATAGCTTAGCATCGATCACCCGAGTAATTATTCCCGAGTGATAGGCCAGAGACTCTTGATTATTATGGCAATAACCGAATAATCTAGTTGTTTTAGCAGTCGGCTGCTATTCATCGAGTTGTTGTAGCAGTCGGCTGGTCTTCATCGAGTTGTTGTAGCAATCGGCTGGTCTTGATCGAGTTGTTGTAGCAGTCGGCTGGTCTTCATCGAGTTGTTGTAGCAGTCGGCTGCTTTTTATCTAGTTGTTATAGTAGACGGCTGCTCTTTAATCAAGTTGTTATAGCAGACGGCTGCTCTTCAATCAAGTTGTTATAGCAGTCGGCTGCTTTTTATCTAGTTGTTATAGTAGACGGCTACTCTTCAATCAAGTTGTTATAGCAGTCGGCTGCTTTTAGATGATAAACACATAAAGTCAAGGGTGACTTATTGTTGCCCAGTAGATATCATCGCTCTTGGTGGAATAGTGACTGAATAAGTTGACGCCCACGGGCACTTCTCGTCCAGTAAAGTTATGGCCAAGTTGTGATTGGCATTGTAGTTCTCCCGACTGATTTAGTCTTCATACGCAGGAGATAGTCGCATGGTCCTGAGTAACCATAAAATCACTCGGATCTGAACCCTGCTAGAATAAACATATGGATGAGTAGCATCCATTGTAAAAAATAACTACTCGAAATAAAAAATGAGTAGTATAGTCGAATATGTATTTCTTCTCTCATTGCTCTTGATTTCCCCGAGTAGTTGATTCCATATGTTTATACACTCGCCCAACATGGAGCTGAGTTTCACGATCTGAAATTTATGTTACTCAAGTACTCTTGCAATCTTTGAGAGAAACGACATACTTTTCCTCTTATTGACTTTGATTTCTCCGAGTTGTTGACCCCATACGTTTATGCACTCGCCCAACATGGAGCTGAGTTTCACGGTCTGGAATTTGTTCTACTCGAGTACTCTCGCCATCATTATGAGAAAAAAAGCAAGAAAGAAACTTGTAGTATAATGCACATAGCCCCCGACTGGCTACTCAAGTGAGAAATCACTTGACGCAGACAGTCGATGTAATTACATAATGAAAATATCATGTAAAGAATAAATAAAGGATAACTTAGCTTGTAAGTGCTTGGTCGACTGAAGATATTTGTCGATGATGATATTAGCTGCCCTAGATTCAAACTTGATAGGCTCATGACCATGCCGAGTGGAGAGCTAGGGAGCCGAGTTGTTGATATAATGGTGCTGACCGCTCTAGGTCCCAACTTGACGGCTCGAAGCAATGTCTGAGTGGAAAACTAGAGGGAGCAAGACGTTGAATAAATAATGTGACTTTGTATATCCAAAACTCAACGACTCATGGCCATGGCCGAGTAGGAAAACCAAGAGGAAATAAGCATCACTTGTTGTAAAAAGTGAGCATGTAAGTAATTGGCGATGCCAATGTTATCCTGACTCACGTCGGTTCTGAAGAAGATGATGTGAATGCAATCGGCGGAGCCGTAGTTGAATTGAAGATGAGGAGCCGAGTGATGTGGCTCATGAACGCCACGTTGTCGTCGCGTACGGGGACGGCGAGACCAATATGTCGATGATTAGCTTGATAAAGACACCGATAATGTCGGGCCTTCAGAAATATTGATGATATATAAGCCGGACATGGTCGTTGAAGAAGTCAGCGACATCGAATTACTTGATGATGAGAAGCCAATTGGCATGGCTGACGATGTCAAAATACTAGACTTGATGAAGAGGAGCCAATTGGCATGGCTGACGATGTCAAAATACTAGACTTGATGAAGAGGAGTCAATCGAAATGGCTGATGTCATCACAATCGTGCGAGCCATGAACCGCTTGAAGGATGGTTGTGGGTAGACAACTGCATGTAGAACTCCATACAACTTGCCATCTTCTGATTGGTATTTGGCCAACTGAATATAAGTGCCATTCAGCCACTCTAGACCCAAAATCGATAAGCTCATGGCTATGTCCGAGTGGAGAGATTTAGTCAGCGGAGTTTTCATTATGTCATTGACTTGCGCCGAAGTTGAAGTAGATGATGTAGAGATAGTCGGCAAGTCCTTAGTTGAAAAGCACGTGGAGATGCCAATGAACATCGTGTTGCTGCCGTGTATAAGTATGATGGAGGCTGGCATGTTAATAATCAGGTTGATGTAGATGAAGATCATGTCGGGCCCGTCAAAAGAGATGGATGACGTATATGCCGTACTTGGTTGTTGAAGCAGTCGATGACGTTAGAATACTCGATGGCTGACTGATTGCTCGACAATAGCTGCCCGAGTAACCTGCTCGCTGGTTTTGTTGTCATTGATCGGCGGAAGCAAATAAATCAGCCAGCGGCAACTTGTCAAGAATACGTGGCCGATTGATTGTCGATGGAGCCACTGATCAATTACCCTGGTCAATCAATGGCTGAGTGATGGAGCCACTGATCAATTATTGATTGACATCATGGTTGGCTTGGTGACCACGATTTTGAGCAAGTGTTTGCCTCTTGTGATCTCATCGAGCGGATGTTGACTGCGTTGTCTGTGATGATGACACCAAGACTGACGTCATGCTGATGAACAATAACGGCATAGCATGTATGACGACCGGCTGGCTCTCTTGTCCGAGTTCATAACGGCGTTGTTGACCAATGGCAGCCGTGGGAGCGAACCTTGCAGGCCCTGGTGATAGCGATCGGCAGTTGCGAGATGCTGTGTGAAGACAACCCCCATCGCTTGCCTGGAATCTTCTATCCAGCTGGAGGCACGCATGGTGCTGGCGAGAACTCAGAGTCATGCTGAGGCATCGAACACTGTCATCGGCGGCCTTGATCGTCTGTATTGGTGCTCGATGAAGAACTGAAGATCGGTACACGTATGCATGCATGTACTACTTTTGATTTGCTGGAGGTTAATGCTGTGCTCGGCCTTGTCATCAAGATCTACGGGCGCTTATTTGTCAAGCATCGTTGATGAGCTCGAGAGATGAGCCCGCTCGATCATAATAGCTCTCAGCCAGCAAACAGATCGATTTTGCATGAAGCTTGGCGGCTCGTCCTGAATTCTGCTGATAGTATGATAATTTGCATGTTGTCGGGCAGTCAGGCCGTAAAGCAGAAGCGACTCGGCGATGCCCAAACA
>CM002487.1:5042613-5064679 GCA_000325765.3 Leersia perrieri | reverse complement strand
TGCTTTCTATCTCGTTCTTGTTTGTGTTCTTCGATTCGCAAACAGGGATTAGCCTTCTCGGCGAGGCCATCTGTGTTCCGGCACGGTGGTAACCAGAGGAGACGTGGTGCTGCGATTGCGGGGCTCAAGAAGCCGGACTCCACCCAAATCGTTGGTTATCAGAACCTTTTGGAAGATCGGGAACCCTAATCCACATCACTCGGCCGGGGCTCTATACCCTACCTTGGGATACAAGGCAACATGGTAACCGAGTCCTAGTCTATTAGATATTACATAGATGTGGGCCACCTTCTATCTCTAGTCGGATAAGCAGGCCGAGTGGTACCCAGTACCATTATTCTTCACAGTAGCCCCCGAGTCCTTCACTGTCGAGTTGCATCTATCCCTCACGGTTCTTGACCAATGCCGAGTGCTTCTATTTTGTCATGTGATTTCCCGGGTGCTTCCTTGTAGGATCCTCCGTCGATTGTCTTGCAAAGAGGCTGTGGAGGGCTCCGTCTTTAAGAATAAATAATTGGGACGCTCAATAAATTATCAGCGGATCAGGTAGCCGAATGACTGTAAGCATACACAGCCGGGTGATTATTGGTAGCTTCAACTTGTAGTAATCCACCACGCATATACTTGCCCCTGACTTATTGGCCTTGGCGTCTAATAATTTATTGACCATCTAATCCAATTAATACATTGCTGAACCATGCCCATGTTGGCTTTTTGCTTGCACGGTACCAATTATACTGGTTCATGATTTTGACTCCACATCTATTCCTTGTAAACACATATATGTGTGGCTATCTTGTCTGAATTGATCCCTCAGCGAGTCCGACTAGAAAATGCAGATTGAATCCAACTGACTCTTAGTAACTTGCTTAATCCAGCGACTTGTACGTCAATTCTTTGATAACAAAGTCTGGGCTTCCCAAGTGAAGAATTTGAATAAAGACAAACAGAATGTTGGCGACATGACATAGATAAATTAAGTCGGCCATGAAACCCTAGTTTTGAGATCTCGGGTTGGATAAAGGCGTCAATAAGCCAACGACAGCGTCTTACAGGTTGTGACGATGAATCCGAGTGCCGCCACACAAGCAAAAAGTGATGTTGAAGATGTCGGAAAATAAATCCGACTACCCTCGATTCCCAATTAATCTGATGGAGTTGTCAGTAGCGGAATCCATCGTCGTTGTAGTTCTGTAGACGTGAATGAATCTTCTAAATATCACACATATGAATACATATGCACTGTATACTTCCATGGCCGAGTGATTATCTCTCAACAGATCCATAGCTTCGTTTTCTGAGTGGTTATCTTCAACTAATGTTGAGTACTTCTCTTTATCATATAATAAATCGTGAGTACTTGAATTCTTCTCCCAATATATTGTAGTGATGGGCTCGAATTGAAGAAAATCCAGAAATCCAATAAATAGGTTCGCCACATAGGCGCACCTATTAGGTGTAGCCTCCGACTCTATACTTAGTTGGAAAACAACTAAACGTAGAGTCACATTTAAACCAACCCTTTCCGAGTTGATCAACCACACCATCCTTTGAGCTTAACATCAACCATCCGAGTGAATAACCCAGACAGTAGGCCAGAGGCTTTCAATAATCAGCGCACAATAGGGCGAATTCGGACATATACTCGTCCTCATCTTAGCTAATGTCAAGGAAAAGAATAGCTTAGCATCGATCACCTAGATAATTCTGGATAATAGGGCAGGGGAATAAAAAATTGTCGCACAGTAGGCCGAATGATCGGACATATAATCGTCCTCATCTTAACTTACGTCAAGGAAAATGATCTTAGCTTAACATCGATTTCTTAGGTAACCCCGAGTAATAGGTCAGAGGCTATCTGATGCACATTAGGGCAAATGATCGGACATATAATCGTCCTCATCTTGACTTACGTCAAGGAAATGAATAGCTTAGCATCGATTACCCAGATAATTCTAGATAATAGGCCAGAGGCATAATTTTTCGCACTCTGAGTAAACCGCGTGCGATTTTCCATCACCATATGGCACAAAAGGGCACGCTTAAAATTTACCGAGTGATATAAAGTATAGCTTAGCATCGATCACCCGAGTAATTATTCCCGAGTGATAGGCCAGAGGCTCTTCGATTATCTTGAATTACGGCAATAATCAAATAATCTAGTGGTTTTAGCAGTCTGCTGCTCTTTCATCGAGTTATCGTAGCAGTTGGCTGCTCTTCAATCAAGTTGTTATAGCAGTCGGCTGCTTTTTATCTAGTTATAGCAGACGGCTGCTCTTCAGTCAAGTTGTTATAGCAGTCCGCTGCTCTTAGATGCTAAGCACATAAAGTCAAGGGTGACTTATTGTTACCTAGTAGATATCATCGCTCTTGGCGGAATAGTGACTGAATAAGTTGGTGCTCATAGGCACTTCTCGTCCAATAAAGTTATGGCCAAGTTGTGATTGGCATTGTAGTTCTCCCGACTGATTTAGCCTTTATATACAGGAGATAGTCGCATGGTCCTGAGTAACCATAAAATCACTCGGATCTGAACTCTGCTTGAATTAACATATAGATGAGTAGCATCTGTTGTAAAAAATCACTACCTCAAATAAAAGATGAGTAGTATAGTCAAATGTGTATTTCTCCTCTCATTGATCTTGATTTCCCCGAGTAATTTGTTTCATACGTTTATGCACTCGCCCAACATGGAGCTAAGCTTCACAATCTGAAAATTATACTACTCAAGTACTTTTGCAATCTTTGAGAGAAACGACATACTTTTCCTCTTATTGACTTTGATTTCTCTGAGTATTTGACCCCATACGTTTATGCACTCGCCCAACATGGAGCTAAGTTTCACGGTCTGGAATTTGTTCTACTTGAGTACTCTCGCCATCGTTATGAGAAAAAAGCAAGTAAGAAACTTGTAGTATAATGCACATAGCCCCTGACTGGCTACTCAAGTGAGAAATCACTTGATGCAGACAGTCGAAGTAGCTAAATAATAGAAATATTATGTAAAAGATATATAAAGGATAACTTAGCTTGTAAGTGCCTGGTCGACTGAAGATATTTGTCGATGATGATGTCAGCTGCCCTAGATCCAAACTCGACAAGCTCATAGCTGTATCCGAGTGGAGAGCTATAGGGAGTCGAGTTGTCGATATAATAGTGTTGACCGCTCTAGGTCCAAACTCGATGGCTCGGGGCCATGGCCGAGTGGAAAACTAGAGGGATTGAAGTGTTGAATTGATAATAATGTTGATTCTCTATGTCCGAATCTCGACGGCTTATGGCCATGGATGAGTAGAAAATGAGAGGAAATAAGCATCACTTGTTGTAAAAAGAGAGCAAATAAGTAATTGACGATGCCAACATTATCCTGACTCATGTCAATATTGAAGATGATGTCGCGAATGCAGTCGGCGGGGTCGTCGTTGTAAATGTTGACTCTTGCCGGAGTTGAAGAACATGGCGTCTAGGCAGTTTACAGGGCCATTGTTGAATTGAAGACAAGGAGCCGAGTGATGTGGCTCATGAACACTGTGTTGTCATCGCGTATGGGTAGGGCGAGACCAATATGTTGATGGCCAGGTAGATATAGACGCCGATAATGTCGGGCCGTTAGAATTATTGATGATGTATAAACCAGACATGGCTATTGAAGCAGTCGGCTTTTTGCTTAGCTGGGTGAGTAACTGAACAAAAAGTCCTGAAGAGAGACTGTGCGCTGATGTCTTGAATATGGTGTCGATGAAGTTGGCGAACTTGACAAAATCATTGACAGAGATGATGTTATTCTGGCGGCTTTGTCATGGCCAAATAGTTTAGGTAGCCAGCAGTTTCCATGGACCAACGGGTTTCGACGACATTATGGTCGGTAGCCGGTCGTGAATGCTGAAGCAGTCGGCGACGTTAGATCACTCGATGGGCTAAGTGATTGCTCGATAGAGTGATTTGTAGCCGAGTGACTCGCTGGCCAAGTAATCTTTTCGTTATGCAATTACTGATTGTTGACATCACGGTTGGCTTGGTGACCACGATTTTGAGCAAGCGCCTGCCTCTCGACAAGTGGACATCGGCGGTGATTTCTGCTGGCGGTGACGTCAGGCTGATGGAGGATTGAGCATGCGTCAGGCTGATTGATGCGTGTTAATGACCCGGATATAGAAACCAAATTGATTTGGAAACACATTATCGCTTGTAGTAGATTGATTAGGAATCCCATTTGTTCATAGCCGGCTTCCACATATGGTTGCATCCGTAGGGTGGTCGACTGATCCATGAAAACAACATGTATGCGTGTGCTCGTCAACGGAACCAATCTGATCAATCACCAATCCGGATGTTTGCCTGCGCGAGAAGCTTATAATGATGATGGCCTCTTTCTCCTGTTGCCGGCTGGCTCCTGAATATTTGTTGGACCCCCTACTTGGCGCGCCAACTATCGGGGTTTTGGACCGGCAATAAAACTAATAGGTTACGCACGAGCTCGAAAATAACGATGGAGAGGGGGACAAGATTTATCCTGGTTCAGTACCCCTCCATATGAGGAGTAATACCATACTCCAGCCTTTGACGGACTACAGGATATAATCCGCCGGGTGTTGTAGTATAATATTGTGTTCTTCGGTGCCCTTGGGGACTCCCTCGACTCCCCTTATATAGGGTTGAGGAGCCGGGTTACATGGAAAGGCCTAGCTGGAAACGGCTTAGGTTTCCTAAATCTATACTAGGAAGTACTCGGCCGGGGCTCTATACCCTACCTTGGGATAAAAGGCAACATGGCAACCGAGTCCTAGTCTATTACATATTACATAGATGTGGGCCACCTCCTATCTTTAGTCGGATAAGCAGGCCGAGTGGTACCCAGTACCCATATCCTCTTGTGGAGATTTTGGAGAACTCACTCGGAGAATGGACTCTCTGGACCTGAGGACAGAGGAGATGGGCCAGAACCTGACGGATCACATGGCGCAGACGCAAGACTGGCAATATCATGCTGATGCTCAGTTCTCCACCTTCAACATCATGATGCAGCAACAGCAGGCATACTTACGCTTCCAGGGATTCAACCCATACTAGGGTCCCTGAGCGAAAAGCAAGCTTGGGGAGAGAGGCCTCTCGTCCCACCAAGGTAACTTGTATCAATACATTTGCATATTTATTTTCTGCATTGCATTCAAAAATAAAAACAACATAAAAATTTTAAAAAATAGAAAATGCCAAAAATGTAGGATAGATTTCCACATGCTAGGTAAGACAATCCAAATTTCTCCATGTTGAAATGATGAATAGTTGCTCTATTTATATGTCTCTTATATATGGGTTCATAGTAGAATAATCTCTAGGCCATATGTAAGAAAGTCATCCCATGCCTAAATTGTGGTAAATGTTGTACTAACTATCCAGAGCTAAGCCTAGGTTGCTGTGAGATATGATATGACAATTAGAGTGCTATTATCCTGTTCAAAATTTGACTTGAATTCCAGATGATTTCCTTTTCAAAATGTTAAAATAAAAAGTTCCTCATTTGTTATAAATACCCACCAGAGCCCAAAAATGATTTTCACGCTAAACCCTACTTGTTTTGGTTACTTGTACTTCCATTGAACTTTGTCAAATTCGATGACTTGTGTAGATGTTCTTCATGTCTTGTGATCGAGATCATACACCCACTTCCACATGCTTGACTTCTACACTGGAAGTAGCATCCATTTCATTCCATCCACCGCATCCATTCCACCAAATAAAGCTCCACAAAATTATATGCTCTTACTCCAATAGCCAAAAACCCAAAATAGAGGAGAGAGACCCATTGCCAAAAATCAAGAGTGAAAACTCTTCCCAAAATATCTTCCAATTAAGCAAGAGTGGCCACAAAAATACTCCCTCATAAAAAGGCTTTCAAAGGAGGAGAGACCTTATCCCACAAAAAGGAGCCAAATAAATTCCACGTCCATTTCCACTTCATCTTCCATACACTTTGGATGTGGATTACTTTCTGTTTTAGATATAGTTTTGACTTAGTAATAAATATGAATACAAGTATGCCTCACTTGATCCCTACCAAGCTCCACATATAAACCTTTAGAGTAGGATCAATGAGACACTCTTGGTGAGGTATATACACACTTGAGTGACGATAGAATCACTTGAGGAACTCATTTTTTAATTTCAAAAACCTTTTGAAAACTCTAGAATAAAAGATCGAACTAGAACAGGTGAATAATGCTCTACGAGTCGTTCTATCTCTCAACCGCTGAAGGGAAGGCAAAGGTATGTTCTATTTTCATGAACACAAGTCAATGGACATAGGATGTGCTAGCTTGCTTTAAGTTCTAGAGAGTATTTTACCATGCACCTGTAAATCTGAGATATATAGCATTGTAGCAACTCCTGTTCAACAACCATGTTTAAATATCTATTCGTTCCTTTACTCGGGATGAACAAAGGTTCAAACTTGGAGAGTTTATATATAGCAATATTTTGACCGTCAATTCAACTAAAATAATGGAGAATAGGGTATGCTTGCAATGCATATTTATTTCAGAATAATATAGTTCCACTTGTACTTGGAGAATATTTGCTTGTCAGGAAATTACACAAAATAGAGAAGATAAGTGGGAGAAAACCTAAATCCCAAGCAAGCTTGTGGATGGGAGGGCCAGCTGGCAAGCTTACCTGTCGAAGTAACCGTCCTTGCAACCGCTAACCGCCATAAGGGCCCACGTGTCAGCCATTGGAGAAGGCTGAGGTCAGTTGGCAGCCAGGGTGGTTTGGCCAAACTAGGGACGCCGCCGATCGAGCCGACCTTCAACGTATCACTTCTTCATTGGATGCTGATGGCTGTAACCAGGTGCAGAACGAACATTTCGCATGGTAAGTTGCTGCCGTAACCAGCCTATAAATAGACCTCACTCTCTTCACTCCAACACACACCAAAGCAAGGAATCAAGCTTTTCTACTTGTACTATTAGTCCAAGTGTCGGTGTTTTGGACCGGCAATAATACTTATAGGGTTACTGTTGATACTAGAATTTGGATTCGCTTAGAAGCCGATTGGAAAAAGGAATGATCGAGAACTTCATCGGATCCAGAAGTATGAAGGTCAAGCCGATGGAAGCAGCTAGCCAATGATGACTAAGTCAACAGGCAGGATTATGGTTGGCCATACCGGGCTCGGGATCCAACTGTATCTAGATTAGGAGAGTGTGTTATTTTCTTCTTTGCATGTTATCAGAGTCCTAGTTTGTAAAGCTAGGAGTCTATTTCCTTATTTGTAACGATCGCATATGTTAAGCCGATCGAGTCGTGTGGAAATAAGAGTTGAATACCCATGGGTATAAATATTATAACCCGGGTGTTGGAATAGGGATCAGAACTTCTTCAATACAATAATTTCAGCACATCGCCCCCTAGCTTCCACTAGGTTTCCGATGAGATTGTGCTTTCGGGTCGTGCTGCATCGATTAGGTTTGAACTACGGCAGTAGGTATGTCTCGTCAAACTTCGTGTGGGTCGGCTATCGGTACTTTCTCAGTTAGGTCCGATATATTCGACTGCTAATCTGCATGTCGCGTATCATATATGTCGTTAGATCATAGATCAGCCATGATATATTTGCAACGATTCATCTTGATTAGGACTTTCTTGGTTAGCTCTAATATTCTAATTAAGATGCTAGTTAGGACTTTCTCGGTTAAGTCTCATATTCTAACTGGGTCACTACTGATAATAATATATCAAGGCAAGACTTTATACGACACGACGTATCTACCATCATACATAGCAACGGTTGATTTATCTGAACTAATTAGTAATAATCTTAGCACAAACTGTCTCGATTGGGTTCGATCCTTCGGGCCAAGATTAGAATTGATCGGTTTAGATGCATCTGTTGATAATATGCTTGATTCTATCGGGGTTTCAGTCGATAGTTTATCTTTAATTCAATTTCATATATTAAACTTCATCGGCTCTTCATTCTATCATATAGCCGATGCAGATATATTTATTCAAAACCCGATAGCCGATTGCAAAACCCTTGTCATCGGCTATCTGTCATCGGCCTAGTGGCCGATGGCACTTTGCATCTAACTTTAATTTTTCTATTCTTGTTGATTGCAGGATCAAATCAACTAGCACGTCCTGAACTAGAGTTAAGCGGATCTCTTAGGCCTTCGGTGTGAAACACATGACAACCACATTTCACGTCAACACACTTTTTGGCACGCCCGGTGGGACCACGAAGCTTAATCATGGTTGGAGATGATGCTGTTATTCCAGTCACCATTGATAGACTTTTCGATGCACGGAGAGCAGAGCTGGATCAAATGACCGAAGCATATCGTGCTCTTTGCTTGGACTCCTGGAGAACCATCAAGTACAGAACCGACGATTGAAGAGATATGCAAGATGGAAGAAATTATTAGCAGTCAGATTAATCAAGCTTTAATAAATCATTCTAGAGTGTTTGCTAATTCTATAGTTGATGTCTTGCAAAGGCATTTGGAAGGATTTCCAAGATCTGGTGGACCGGTATATTTTGCTAGGGATTCAGCCTATGATCGGATGAATACTGGATTTAGGGAGACCGCAGAAAATCATATTCCAAATATTCCTATGAGTAATCCTCCACGTGCAGGGACGCCACAAGGGCATGTGACCTATAATTACGGAAATATGGATCAAAATTATCGGCAAGACAATGATCGTTATCAACGTCGCACCGATAATTATCAAGCAAATCAGTTTCGGAATGATCAACAAGGGAATCATAACTTTTATCCAAATACGACATAAGATATTTCCGATAAGATTGATGAAGTTATGAAAGAATAGTTTGGTTTCAAGCCCAAGGAAAAGACATATCTGTATCGGCCAACATACCCAGATTGGTTTGATCGGGTACCATTGCATACTAGATATCAAGTACCAGATTTTTCAAAGTTTCTGATCAAGAAAATGTGTCTACTATGTTTCTAAGCATATCAGATGATTTTTGGCACAATGTGGAGAAGCATCGGCTGATAAGTCTCTGAGAGTAAGGTTTTTCCCGTTATCATTATCTGGATCGGTTTTTACATGGTTCTCATCTTTGGCCCCAAATTCTATTCGAGGTTGGGCTGATCTTGAGAAATAGTTCCATCGGTATTTCTATTCCGGAATGCAAGAGATTAAAATAACAGATTAACAGCAGTCAAGCATAAGATGGATGAACGAGTAGCGGATTATATTCAAAGATACCGAGATGTACGAAGCCGATGTTATAGTTTAAATCTTGATGATGTCCAGATGGCTGATTTGCCGTTTCAAGGACAAATAAATCCTATCAAGGAGAAATTTTCGACACAAGAATTCGAGAGTCTTTCTCAATTGGTGCAAAGGATATCGGCTCATGAGAACCGATTTGCAGCAAGAAGAGTGGCCCATTTGTATTATTCCAGTGATTCTGAGTCAGATGATGAGTTTGGTTTAGCTGAATGGACAACTAAGAACAAAAGCTGTTGTTTGTCCATGGGTAAAGCGATCTGACAAAGAAGAGCATTATGATTTTGATGTCAAAAAAGCCAATAAGATTTTTGATCTATTGTTACAAGAGAAACAATTGCAATTACCACCTGGACATGTTATTCCATCGGCATAATTTAGGTACCCATCATACAAATGAGTGCAAAATCTTCCGTCAACAGATTCAATCGGCTATAGAACAAGGAAGGATTAAGTTTGATTTAGAAAAAGAAGCCGATGAAGATTGATGGGCATCCGTTTACAGTAAACATGGCACATGGGGGGCATCAAAATAAAAGATATATATCCCAAGAACCTAGGATCAGATCTCAGGCGATGATCAAGAAATATCAGAGGCGATATGAGGAAGCGTCATGTTCTTATTATGAAAATCAAGAGCCAGATTATGATCCTCATTGGGATTGTGAATTTTTCAAATATTGTAGGAATAATGGGATTAGACTGCCATCAGCTAAAAATTGCGCTGAATGTAATGTGCAAAAGCCAATGAATCAGAGACCAAACAAACCAGTCCAAAGAATATCAGTTCAGTAGCGATTAGGTCCTATAAATGATAAACCGATGGAACGTGAAGACCAGTGGTGTCCTAGCGGGATTTTCACCAAAAATTAGAAACGAAGGGTTCAAAGATTAAGGAACCGAAAATTAGCCAGAGAGCGATATGAAAATCAACCTAGGATAACAAGAAAGGAATGGCGAGTTAAGAAGAAGCCCGATGAAGAAGTCAACAAAGAAGCCGATGTCCAGATGGTATTTTTCTTGCCAGTAGAATTTAAAGCACCAAGTTTGGAATCGGATGAAGAAAGTGAAGAATCATCGGCACAGTTATGTTTGGAACCACAACAAGCTATTTTTGAAAAGCCAGAAGATGATAAGCATCGGCAATTGAGAACATTGTACATCAGGGGATTTGTTAATGGCAAGCCGATGGCTAAAATGTTGGTGGATGGTGGGGCTGCAGTTAATTTGATGTCATATGCTACATATCAGAAAATTGGTGGGATTTCTGAGAAACTAATCAAGACAAATATGGTTTTGAGAGATTTTGGAGGAAACCCATCGAAACCAAAAGGGGCAGTCAATGTAGAGTTGAATGTGGGCAGGAAAACAATTCCGACAACTTTCTTTGTGATTGATGGAAAGGGATCTTATAGTCTTTTATTGGGTCGGGATTGGATTCATGCTAATTGTTGTATTCCATCAACTATGCATCAAAGCTTGGTATAGTGGAACGATGATTAGATCGAGGTGATTCAAGCCGATAAATCGGTTAATGTTGCTATAGCCGATTTATCTTTATGGGAATTAAATGGGATCGAGTGTACATCAGGAAAGGCTTGGGAAGGAGAATTTCTTGATGTTACCAGCGATGGGATTCGGCCGATATCAGATGGGGCATGCACCCGTCAGCTCTAACATGCGCTATAATGGAAGAAAAAGGCAAGTTGGGGCAAGGATTTACATCGGCTGATAAATTACAAGAAGTTGATATTGGACCAGGAGATAGGCCCAGGCCGACGTATATTAGTGCCACCTTGCCAGAAGGTTATAAAAAAGATTTAATAGCTTTCTTGAATGAATACAGAGATTGTTTTGCCTGGGAGTATTATGAGATGCCGGGATTAAGCCGATCAATAGTTGAACATCGGTTGCCCATCAAACCAAGGTATCGTCCTTATAAAACAACCTCCTAGGCGATTTAAGTTGGAATTACATGAACCGATCAAAGATGAAATTACAAGACTTTAGGAAGCTAGGTTTATTATGCCTTGTCTCGGTATGCAAAGTGAGTTTCAAATGTAGTACCAGTTTTCAAGAATGGAAAAATGAGAGTATGCATTGATTTTAGAGATTTCAAAAAGGGAACAACGAAAGATGAATATCCAATGCCAGTAGCCGAAGTTCTTGTTAATGCAGCATCAGGACATAAAATTATCAGCTTTACAGATGGGAATGCAGGGTATAATCAGATTTTTATGGCTGAAGAAGATATTCACAAAACTGGTTTCAGATGTCCTGGTGCTATCGGCTTATATGAGTGGGTGGTCATGACTTTTGGTCTAAAAAGTGTTGGTGCTACATATCAGAGAGTTATAAATTATATATATCATGATCTGATGGGTTCATTGGTGGAAATTTATATCGATGATGTTATTGTGAAATCAAGGGGTGATTCAGAACATTTAGCCGATTTGAGGAAAGTATTCGATAAAACTAGGAAATATTGGCTTAAGATGAGTCCTAATAAGTGTGCTTTCGGGGTATCAGCTGGACAATTTTTGGGTTTCTTGGTGCATGAACAAGGGATCGAGATTAGTCGAAGAAGTATCAAGGCAATCAAGGATACTGACCCACCAACAAATAAGGAAGAACAACAATCATTGCTTGGAAAAATCAATTTTATTGGAAGGTTTATTTCAAACTTATCGGGTAGAATTGAGACCTGGAGTCCATTATTGAAATTGAAGAATGATGAAAAATTACTTGGGAGAACAAGCATCAAAAGGTTTTTGATGAAATAAAGGATTATTTGGTTTCTCCACTAGTATTGATACCGCCAAGAGAAAATATTCCTTTTAAGTTATATTTATCGGCTGCAGAGAATTCAATCAGCTGCAGATATTCTATTTGAGCTGATGTGATTGATGCAGAAACCCGATACACATTGGTGGAGAAGTGGTGTTTATGCTTGTATTTTTCATGCACCAAGTTAAGGCATTATTTGTTGAAGAACGAATCCATTGTGATATGTATAGCCAATGTAATCAAGTATATGTTATTGGCTCCGATTTTGAAGGGACGTATCGGGAAGTGGATTTTTGCGTTGTCAGAATTCAAGTTAAAGTATCAATCTCCTCAAGCAGTTGTTGACGCAAAATTATGTCTCCGGTGTGCCAATTTGTGTTGGATCAAAATAATCTTGTGAAGGCCTGAGAGATCTGCTTAACTCCAGTGCAGGTCCTAAATGTTGAGTTTGCGGGCGTGCCAGTCAATTTGATCCTGCAACTGACAAGATGGTTGTAGTGTTGATCGCCAAGGAGCCGATCGGGTGATGAGCCGATGTGAAGTAGCGTCTCTAGGTGATGTTGATGGTGATGGTTCAGGAGATGATCGACTGAACACCGATGTACTACACTTGTTGTAGCCGATTGTAGATAGATCGTTGACAGCAATCGGCTGTATGCTAGACGTAGAACCAAGTAAACAGATAAACAAGCTCAATAACAGTATCGGCTACAAACAGAATATAACATGAAAAGCCGATACAATACTTAGATATAGTCACAGGATAACCCATCGGCGGAAACCCCGATGGAACTACACACGTCATCAGCCGATGCACCTAAACCGATCAACTCTAGTCTTAGCCCGAAGGATCGGACCCAACCGAGACAGCTTGCGCTAAGACTATCGTTAACAAATCTAAGCATATTGACTAAAATAATGTACAGGGGTTGATATATCAAATCTACTTAGAACGGCATTATGATTGTAGAGAAATATCGGCTAAGGCAAAAGATCAAACCTAACCCAGACAGGTCCAACTAAACCGATGCGTCTCTAAACACAATGCAATTAGAGATAGAATTGAGATATCAGATAGGTGACGCTTGCGTCAGATAGATCGATATATTGGACCTAGCCGAGAAAGTATCAATCGTCCTTGATACAAGCGCTATCGACGGAACTTACTTCTTCATCGGAGGTCGGACCTAACCAATGCAGCTCAACTAGATAGCAAGACCCCGAACTCGACTTTCTTACATAGGTTCGAAGCGAGCCCCGATCGAAAGTCGAGAACCCGTCGAGTAGGTTGTAAACCTAGCGGACTAGGGTGGCGATGCGCCGAAATAGTTGTATTGAAGTCGAGGATATTTTACAGGAACCCTGGTACACAATTTATACCCTTGGGTCAACCGAGTCCAACTAGGACACGGCTCAATCGGCTTGCTATAAGCAGCCGTTACAAGAAAGGAACTAAGACTCCTAAACTTACAAAACTAGGAAACTGATTGGCTTTCCTTTGATTCATTCCAAATTATGTAAGAAAATAACTAACACATGCCTAATTAATAGATATAATTAAACTGCCAATCCGCGGTCTTCCTGATTCCTTCCCGATTTCAGCCTCTTCTTTTCATCGGCTCATTGCTTGACCGAATCTAGTACAGAATCTACCAATTTTTGCCATTGACTCATCAATTTACCAAATTCTGGTGTCAACAACAGTCAAGGGTCAAGCGATAGCCGATTTCATAGTTCAGCACAGAAGCAAATCGGTTGATTATGTAGAAGCGATTCCTTCAACTTTGTTTTTTGATGGATCGGTTTGGTTATTATTTCGCCTCGGGTGTCAACTTTTGAGTTTGGATTCACCAATAAGCCTTATCATACAAATAACCAAGTTGAGTATGAAGTTCTGTTAAAGGGATTAGAATTGCTAAAGGAGGTTGAAGCCGATGCTATTGAGATTATGGGGGATTCATTAGTGGTTATTAAACAATTATTTGGGGAGTTTGAGTGTAGAGATGATGAATTAAGGATATATCATGAAAAGTGTATGGAGTTGATGAAAATTTCAAAATTATATCATTAATACACATTCCTAGAGAACAAAATATGAAAGCTAATGGATTAGCACAAGATGCATCGGGTTTTAAGTTGATTATTAATAAAGAAGTGGAGATTGAGGAACCGATCATAGAGGTGGTCATAGCAATGATAGATGAAGACGATTGGAGATACGGGGTATACAATTACTTAAAAAATCCGTCACAATCGGCTTCCAGAAGATTGAAGTATCATGCTTTGAAGTATGTTTTATTGGATGATGACTTGTTTAATCGGACGATTGATGGTGTTCTACTCAAATGTATAAATTTCAAGGAAGCAAAGGTTGTAATGTGTGAGGTGCATGAAGGTATTTCTGGAACACATCAATGGGCTTTTAAAATGAAGTGGTTACTCATGAGAGCAGGATATTTTTGGCCCACAATGTTGGAGGATTGCTTCATATATTATAAAGGATGCCAAGATTGTCAGAAATTTGGGGTAGTTCAACGAGCACCCGCATCGGCTATGAATCCAATTATTAAACCGTGGCCGTTTTGGGGTTGGGGAATTGATATGATTGGTCAAATTTATCCAGCGTCAAGCAAAAGACATAAGTTTATTTTAGTTGCGACCGGTTATTACATCAAGTGGGTAGAAGCTATTCGTCAAAGAGAGTTACACTGCTGATGCTATTAATTTTTATCAAAGAGCATATTATATATCGATTTGGTACTCCTAAGACTATCACTACCGATCAGGGGTCTATTTTCATAGCCGATGAATTTATTCAGTTTGCTGATAGCATGGGGATCAAGTTGTTGAATGGGCTAGCGTCAAATAAAAGCTTGATAAAGTTAATAAAAGGAAGATTTATGAGCAGCCAAAGAAGTGGCATACTACTCAATCGGAATCATTATGGGGTTATCGGATGTCATGTCATGAAGTGATTAAAGTACCACCTTATCAATTGGTATATGGGCACGATGCTATTTTGCCCTGGGAAACTAACATCGGCTGAAGAAGAATTGAGTTACAAGATCACTTGACAACCGATGAGTATTATAATTGATGACGGATGAACTAGAAGATTTAACTCAGATCCAAATCCAATTGAAGGCCTTGGATAAAATAAAAGAAAATAAAGCGAGGGTTGCCAGGCATTATAAAAAAAAGGTTGTTCCGAAATCTTTCGAAGTTGGGGACTTAGTTTGGAAATTAATTTTACCGATCGGTTTTAAATATAATGGGTTTGGCAAATGGTCTCCTACGTGGGAAGGGTCGTTTCGCATACATCGGGATGTGCCTGGCAATGCGTATTTGCTCGAAGGTTTAGATGGTGAAGTATTTGGGAGAGCACTCAATGGGAATTATTTGAAGAAATACTACCCTAGCGTATGGGTTAATGCTTGATCGGTTGGCTAGCCGATTATGCTAATAGCCGATGTACGAGGTACATCGCCTTTGGATGGCCGATAGTGACCTATCGCCCATAGAACAAAATATCGAGATTTATAGCAAGAAGAGCAAGTCTAAGATATTACAATCGGCAACAGAGCCGATGCAAATGTTTGTAACAAAAGTGTTATCGGCTATTTTGGCCGAATCAAATTATTTTCGAACAGAACACAAGTTTTGATGCAGTTTGAAGTTGTCTTAATGGGATTACAACAGCCGATTACTGAGCAAGGAATTCATTAATGGTGTTGATGGCGCGTGAACGGATCTGATCGGCTTCATGGATTATGGCAAGATCGGCGTTGTTGCTTCCGTCCACTGGGTTAAGATTTTTCTACAGACGGAGAGTATTCTTGATAGCTGCTGATACTTGTTGCTTTTGGGCGATTACTGC
Source organism: Leersia perrieri (assembly GCA_000325765.3). Classification (NCBI taxonomy): domain Eukaryota; kingdom Viridiplantae; phylum Streptophyta; class Magnoliopsida; order Poales; family Poaceae; genus Leersia; species Leersia perrieri. Next base: position 5,048,757 of record CM002487.1, on the reverse strand, counting down.
ATTGGGATGATTGGCTATCTTTTGCTCGGTGTTGGTGATATATTGGTTGACTTAAGCAAGGAGTGTTTCTAGCTCTTCCTTTCTCATCTTGAGATTTTCCAATCGAGTGGAAAGGGAAGGGAGAGCAGCCGATGTCTGATCTAGCTTAATTTTTTCGTCTTTTGCTGTCTTAAGGGCTGATGCCAGTGTTATGTCGCGTTGGTTGAAAAGTTCCCGATCATTGATGCATTGACGAGCCCTGGTAACTCGAGTGTTGTATTGCTCCAGATATGCAACCGAAGTAAGGGGATCTACTAGGTCGTCTGGAAGCTGATTCACGATTTCCAAGACCCGTGTGCAGACAGATCCAGTATCGATCACCAAAGATTCAATTTCAATGTTAACACGATCCGCGATATCCAGGAGGGCTGCTCTGAGTTCAGCCGATGGCTCTGTGGTTGGCTTGCTAAAGATTTCTTCTTCATCATCGGATATGAACTCGTAAATGTTGAAGTCAAAAGGATCATCCTGATAATGCGATATGTTATTGAGTGATTCGAAGAAGAAACTGGTTCAAATAAGATGCGTTAGTTGTACCTTGGCAGATTCCTTAGCCTTGTCTTCAGCATCGGTTGTTGTGTTATCTGGAGCTGGAGTAGTGCCGTATGATCAGTTAAGGGAATGGGAGGAAATAATTTTGATAAATCTATGACAAAGCGGGTGAATACCTAGATCGGGAATAGTGATATCGTCGAGATCATCGGTAGAAGGCACGTCAGTGTTTGGGGGCGTCGGGTAATGAACGATTTCAGTGTCGCCTGACTGCTATGGGGATGGAGTCACCTATGTAAATTTGAATAACGATCAGAGTGCTCAAATAAGAGAATTGGGGAAAAGGGGTAAGTAACTTACTCTAACCATCGGCGATTCACGAGGAGAGGTTGAAGTAGTTTGCTGAACAGATTCAGTGTTGTCATCATCAATGGCTGCTACTGCCGTATCTACGTCGGCGTCCAGATTATCAGGTGATGGTGCGCGTCGGGTTGCCTCCTTTTGCCTCTTTTGTTTTTCAGCATTTGTAGTACGACTGGTGGCAGAAGGCTTGCGCTTCTTATTGATGATCGGCTCCCGTATTTGACCCCGCATATACAATTGTGGAAGTGGGGCATTAGTGCCAAGGACGGGCTCAGGTATAGCTGCAGTATGCTGGATCGGGTGACTTGATCGACTTTGAGCAAGGGGATCAACTGATGATTGCTGCAAAAAAGGGGGAAGAGTTATACAAGATAGTAATTATGATCGGGTGAAATCAAAATTTGAGATAGATTAGCTCATCTTCAACAGTGAAATCGGGAGAAAATTTGAAATGGCTACACCACTCGTCCCACTATGCTTCCCATGATGCCGATGTAGAGACTTGGAGTTTGATAGAGTCGAATGTGCCATCGGCTGGGATTGGGATGTCGAGGAGATGGCCATACAGCAGTTGGTTGTCTGCTAACTTTCTAGGGCGAAGCCGATCTATGAAGTGGAGTTTGATCCGTAATTGGCCCAAGCCCAGCTGGCGAGCTGCTACCAATGGATGGTAGAACTCGTAAGTTGTAGTTTTGCTCTTACGACCCGATGATATGCCCGAGGAAAGCAAACATGGGCGGATGCATGCCTGAAAGTTTTCTTTGCATTATGTAACATTGTGCAGAGTCATGTCAGGAGGATTCTCAAAATAGTCAACCTGATCATATGGGTACCAGACGGTTGTTTCATCATCAGGGCCAGTGTACAAACATTTGAACCACTCGGCGATAAGAAGTACAACGTCTAGTGACTGTATCCGATGAGCAGTTGCTGTCCTCAATTCCCTCTTTAGCACGTTGAGCCTTGAGATCGGCAACCTGGAGATCGTACAAGGGGAAGCTGACATCGGATAATAAGGGGCGGTCACAGAATTGGGCAAAGTGCATATGCAAGAACATCTGCACGAACCACCAGGGGCCTCCAGAGATGATAGGGGTTCCGGATGCAAGTTTAGCCGATGCCTCATGCATCATCTGATATGTTTCCCCAAGCAGAATTTTGCCTAAGGGAATCTCATGGCCATCGGCTAGATTCTCTGCTAATAGTTGAAGATTGGCCGTCGGGCTGATGGTTGACCCGCAAAACACGAAGCGTTCTAGCCACATCAGTAAGAAAGCAGCGTGTTCCCGATTGCCGACAGGGCCATCTTTCATGTGTTTGTTCACATAGGCACTCCAGCTGGTCTTGCCTGTTTGCAGATTGTAGTGATAGTCACGGCCTTTGAACTTGGCTAAGTTGAATGAGTCGGTAATTTTCAATCCCGTCAGCATCTTAACGTCCATAAGGGTTGGAGTGATCGGTCCGTTACGGAACATGAAGGCGTTCAGTGTGTCTGACCAGAAATAAGTTGCTGCTGCCAAGAGGGATTCGTCCATGTGGTAATCCACATTGGAGAACTGGAGTCATAAGTCGATGCTGCGTGGAGCCCAGAATTTGCGGTGGGATTTTTGGACCCGGTGAAACCAATCGGTCCAAGGTTGAAAATAAGATGGCCACAATCGGAAAGTACCTTCCCAGTGAGAATGATCAAACGAAGCAGATTTGAACAGAATCCGATTGGTTTCAGCGGCGATGAAAGTGGTCGGGTCTGTTGTTCCCATCGGTCCCAAGAAACAATTGTCGGCAACGTCCGATCGAGGGACAAGGATTTGGTCTTTCAGATTCTAAAATAAATCACAAGAAAAAGAGATAGAAAATTGGGTGGACGGATGAGGCGAAGAACACGAAGAACATATACGGTACTGGTGAGAAGGGAAAAGCAAATCTACAATGTATGAGACAAGGAAAGGAGAAGGGATTTCCCTCGAGGACGGAGTTGAATGTTGCCATCAGGTTCGCCGTGAGATTTGGTCGTCGGAGTTTAAAAGCGATGGAGTTGTTGATGGTTAGTTACTGAAGTGACCGCTGAAGTTCTCGCCGGAGTCAAGAGAGGAGAGAGAATGAGCTTCGAGAGGAATGAACGGAGAAGGCGAGGAAGGTCACGGTAAAAGATTATGTACTGTGGTAATGATTACTCCGAGAATCAAGGTGTCGTCCGTGTGTATGGGGATGGGCCGAGTATGATGGGTTCAAGGATGCGAATCAGACTTATGATGAGTACATTCCAGAGCACCTTCCAACTAACTCCGGAATCAGAGGGGCATGTGTTGATACCAGAATTTGGATCGGCTCAGAAGCTGATTGGAAAAGGAAAGATCGAGAAATTCATCGGATCCGTGTTGGTGTTTTGTTCCGGCAATAAACTATATGGGGCTACGCACGAACTCGAAAGCTAGATGGTGACGGAATACAAGAATTTATATTGGTTCAGGCCCTCCAATGGAGTAATAACCCTAATCCAGTTCGGAGGAAGTATTCCGCCGAGTTTGTATGATTGAATATGGTGTATGATGAGATATGTGAGTTGTTGTTTTGATGCCCTCGACCCCTTCTTATATAGGGAGAGGGGACTGAGTCATCCAGGAGTCCTAGCCCTAGACAGCTTAGGGTTTCCTTATTTGTTACAATATCTACCTGGCCGACTGCCGTGCATTACAAGGCAAGGCCCATCTGGGTGATTTATCTCTTTACATATATGAACTTCGAGTCTATCTATAACTCGAGATATGCCTTATCTCTCGGATTGCGCCATGGGAAACAAGGCACTGATGGGCAAGGCCTCTTTCTCTTCCTTATATCGATCTTCTAGAATATCCATTCTTTGTGGGCTAACAATGGCCCGAGTGGATACCCGGCACCCATATTATCCACAATAGCCCCCGAGTCATTCATAGTCGAGTTGCTTCTTCTTCTTTTGTAATCATCAAGTCTTCAATCTTCCTCCATCCTTTCCAATCATTTTGCAAAGAGACTGTGAAGGGCTCCAACATAAAATCCAGAGAAAAAATTGGGGCGCCGGGTGGCGCACCTATTAGGTGTAGCCCCTTACTCTATGATTAGTTGGTAAAACAACTAAACTTAGAGTCTATATGAGACTTTTAAGAAAAAACACCTTTATAGAGAAATTGAACGGTGCGCCGAGTGGCGCACCTAATAGGTGTAGCCTCCGACTCTAGAATTAGTTGAGAAAACAACTAAACTAGAGTCTGTTTGAGCCAGATAGAACCCTTGGAGCTTAGCATCAATCATTTTAAATGATAAGCCAGAGGCTGTGATATGGTACGCATAGCTATTGCCAAATGCGATTTTTTTTCAATCGAATATGCAGGTATCCTCATCTTGATATTTATCAAGGGCCTTAGCTTAGCATCAATCACCCAGGTAATCTGGACAATAGGTCAGAGGCTTTAATCTCACCGTTAGGCTTCAGCCGAGTGATTAGAGTAGTAATAACCTGCACTTTAACTTTAATATGGATAAGCAAATCCCGAATCAGGCCATTACTCTCTTCAAGCTCATATAGTGAGTAGCTCCGAGTAAATAGCACGTGATTTTTCATCACCTAGTGGCACAAAGGGCATGCTTGAGATTTACCGGGCTATATCAAGGTTTAGCTTAGCATCAATCACAGGAATTAGTACTCCCGAGTGATAGGCCAGAGGCTCATCAATCTTGAAATAATCCAATTATCTAGTCGACTGCTCTCTTATCGAACAAATCTTCAAATTCTCCTAGTTCAATCTTCATCCTTTGACCTTAGTCATAGGGCTAGGTTTTCTGAGATAATCCGAGTGATCACCCAAGAACCTCAGCTGCCGACTGGTTCTTCTATTAAACCCTTGAGCTTCCTTATAACGGCTCTAAACTGACGTCGTTAAACCCGGAGATCGCCTGGTCAAATCACGAAAATTGCGGATCCGGCGCGTGTCCTACGGTGTCAGTTCTCCCCTTTATCTCTTCGTCTTCTCCGTCAAGATTCAACACTGTGCGCCATTGCCTCCAAATCCTCAATCCGCTATCGCTCCCACGATCCACGCTGCTCTTCTGCTCTCTTCCATTCTCCTAGAAGCCTCCCACCATCAATCCACAACAAACCATCATGGCCGGCGTATGGAGCTCCAAGGCCGCCGCTGAAGTATCCATCAGTGACGCCTCCGGGTAGCCTCCAAGCTCAATCGACGAGGAGAAACTAAACTCATTAGTGTCAGGGGTGTTCTTCATTGTCGAGAGGTAATCGCTTGGCGTCCTGCTCGCTTCGATGTTTTTCCCTCGCCCAGTGATGGTGAGGCGGTTGTTTTCACCCCCTTTTTCTTTCAGGGTTTCTGTCTTCCCGCTCACCCCTTTCTTAGGGGGTTGCTTGCTTTCTACAGGATTAAGATTCACCATCTTAATCCCAACTCCATTTTGCACATTTCTATCTTTATCCATCTATGTGAAACCTACTTGGGTATCTTTCCCCATTTCAATCTCTTTTGAGCCTTGTTCTTCTTGAAACCACACCCCAGCCAAGCCAATATCTCCAATGTTGGTGGAACCGGATTCCAATGTCGCTCCACCAGCAAATACTTCGATATGTCTTTCAATACCTCCAACAAAGGCTGGCATGACAAGTGGTTCTACTATCCGGATGCCGAGAAATCACTCGGCGAGTACTCCTCCAAGTACCCCACTCCATGCGACTCTTGGAAGGCCGAGCTTACCAAGGAGGAAATGCTAGAAGTCGCTCCTCTGATGAGGAGGATCGCTGAGCTAAAACAAAGTGGGCTGACCGGTATCTAGGTGGCCCGTCACTTTCTGATGTATCGGCTGAATCCTCTCAAGGATCGGGTCCACCCAACCTTCGAGTACACGGGTCACCACGACCCTACCAGGGAGTCGGAGGTCGACTTGGCAGAAGATGAATTTGGCAATAGGCTAAGAGCATTGTTTGCCGATGGCGTCAGCATCCCCACCAAAAAAAACAAGCCTCGGTGCCCTTCTTTCCATATCTACAGGCCACCCCCTCGGGTAATTACCTCTATCAATATTGTATATGACTTCTCCAATGGTTGAGTATTAATCCTTGTATTGAACCTCAGGAATATTATCAACTTGACTCCAGGCCGCCAAGTGTTGTTGACATCGCTCGACCAGACCAAGCCCCAATGCCTGAAGGCCCAGCCATTAACTTCTTGATGAGGACATCACTCTTTCCGATGCACACAATACACC
>CM002487.1:5025027-5042513 GCA_000325765.3 Leersia perrieri | reverse complement strand
GGACTCCAGGACCAGTCTGCACTAAAACGGGCGCCCTGGTCGCATATGTGCTCGGATTGAGGCGTTCTTTATATGGTTGGAAAGCTAAGAAGATAACCTTTCCAATGGTTCCTCCAACTTGACTTGGACGTCCTTGACCAGTCAACTCCGACTCCTCGTCTGTCTTCTCCCTCACCACCCCCAGCGGCTAAAGCCAGGCCTTTCTCGCCTTGCCCAGTCAAACGCAGGCGCCTGTAGGTCTCCATCATGTAAGTCTTGTATTTATTATGTCTTCTAGTGTCTGTATTTAAATCCTTAGATTTTCTCTAACTTTAATGACTCAATGCAGCAAACCCAATACCAGTTTCACTGGTAAGGACGACGATGCTCTACCACAGCCCCCGACTGCTTCAGCAGTCGAGGAGCCCACGGCTGTGCCGACTGGATTTCAGTCAGAGTTGGTGGATGGGGACGTCCCATTGACCACTCTTCCTCCTTCTCCTCAAGTCACCGCCATGGAAGATTGCCCTGCTGCGGCTCAACTCACCACTTCCTCAACCATCATTTCACCTGGTATGCTTATGATCATTTATTTGACTCTTAACCGAGTAATTTTCTCTCTTGATCCTCTCTTGATCCAAAAATTCTTGCCTTTAGTTAATACCACCCCACCGGCCACTGCTTCCACCGTCCCAGCTGCTGCTGCTCCTTCCCCAACCTTAGCCCTCACGACGACCGTCGACATGCCGAGTGCAAATAAGGGGAAGCAAGTTCAAAGGTCCCCCATGGCCATCGAGCCGAGTGTTGGATCTAACAGCGAGAGGACTGCCAGTGATGAGGTAACTTAGGCTTTTTTCCTTTCATTCTAATTTCTTCATGTATGGCTCCAATTTTATTCTCTGAAACTCAATCTTCTAGATTATCGGGTGGCGACATGGCCCCGAACTTGACCAGGTCTCGATCTTGGATCGGATTGAAGACCAGAAAAATATGACCAGATAGATCCAACTGATGGCTGAGTCATCTGACCTAGTCCTGGTAAGTCGCGCTTTCTTTCAGACTTCTGTTTCAGACTTCTAATGCTGTGCTCATAAATATCATCTTTCAGAAAGTAGTCAAGAATTCTAGTGCTAAGGACACGCTTTTGGAGCGCATTGCTCCATTAGGTGAGAAAGCTGACCAAGCGCAAGAAGAACTGGCTATCCTCAGGAACGAGGTCGCTGGGTATAGAAATATCCGCAACTAGTTCAAAGATAAACTCAGAGGTAACCTTTCAACATAAAATAACTCCATTGTCTTCAATCCTTTACTGAATCTGACTGCTTTGCTGCTAGACTTCCTAGGCCACGACCCCACTCTTTTTGAGGCCAAGAAGCAGGCTGAGGAACAAATGCAAAAGCTCCAAGCGGAGCTGAAACAACTTAAAGATAAAAATGAAGGTAATTCACTGCTCCTTTGTGTAGAGTACTTTTTTGTATCTTCATGTTTTGTGAAACATCTTTGTCTTCTTTTTCAGAACTCACCAAGGCAAAGGACTCGGCTGAGAATAAGTTGGCTCATTCTATCACACTGAATGTGAAGTCTCATGAGCAAGCCAACTACTATAAGGACAAGCTGGACACCCTCTCTAAAAAGCATGAAGGTAAATCTTCTTATCTCGAGAGCTTAACCCGAGTCCTTTTATCCTTGCTAATCTCTCTTTCAACTCATCGTGTAGACTTGAAGAAAAAGGCTGCCAATGAACTCAGCGCCATGAAAGCCAAACACAACGTGGAGTTCATGAAAATGAAGGCTGAGTTGGAGGAAGCCAGGGGAATGAATGCTGAGCTCTACCAAGCTACAGAGCCCATTCTCGATAATCTTCATGCGGCCACTGCTAAATCCAACACTTCAAGCCTCTAATCAGTGGTTGAACGCCTCCAGTCGGCTCCCTCGAAGCTCAAGAAGGTTATCCTCGAAAGTGCCAGCGTCGCTTGTGGTCAAACTTTGGTAGTAATCAAATCACTATACCCCAAGCTTGACCTCGAGCCAATCACCTCAGGATACGCAGAAGGGACGACCGACGAAAAAGCCTTAGAGCTTATTGACCAAGTAGACAGCATTGCTCAGTCTATGGCCAAAGACGCTTTGTACCCTGAAGAAGAGGACAACGTATGAACCTTAGTAGGATCTGATGTAAAAACAGTTATTGCAATATCACTGTGTAATGTCTGAGTGATTTCTATTTATGAAATCTTTTTCTCTTTTACCAAGTTGCATATTATTAAATTCACCTTAAATCCATACATTTAAACACACATTGATAATCAAACGAGATTCACGATCTGCCGAGTGATTTAAATAACATGAGTCGGTAAAGATGTTTTAGTTATGCCTTATATTTAAACACACATCCCGACTAATTCTCGAGTACAGGAACCCGGCTAAAGCAATCAAAGCCCCTTTGCTTACCAAACAAGAATATCGGTAAATAGAGCTTCATAATTAGGCATAAAAAATTCTGACTTTGTTGGAGACAGAGTATTATAAGATACACGTAGCCCTCGACTGGCTACTCGAGTAACATAGGTACTCGACGCAGGCAGTCATAAGGAACGAGAATTAAAAGGCTAAGTGTAGAAGGGACGTAGCTGCTCTATATTCCAAGAGTTGTCCACCAGAGATCCATTTTCGCGCTTGAGGCGATAAGCACCCGGCCTTGTCACTTCAGCAATGATAAACGTGCCCTCCCAGATTGGGGATAGCTTATGTCTGTTCTGGGTAGTTTGAATTTTTCTCAAGACTAGATCACCCATCAGAAAAGCTCGACTACGTACTATGTCTCGCAAATTTTTAAGTTTGATAGTTTTCATGATTTCCATATATTATTCCTGTAGATGGATCAACAATGGATGTACAACGTGGACCGATGGTCGAATGAGTTTATTAATGGCGTGCATTATTTTTTGACTGTGGCTAAGGCTAATAAACAAGCGGATGGTTTTATTCCTTGTCTATATAACAAGTGCGTAAACGAGAAGGAGTATTCTGCAATAGGAATTATTCATTTTCACTTGTTCCAGTCGGGGTTCATGTCGAGCTATAATTGTTGGACCTCGCATGGAGAGCTAGGTGTTCCAATGGAAGAAGGTCAAGCGGAAGACGAGAACATTCCGGAATGGGGTTATTATGGTGGATTTGAGGAAACAGTGGATACAGAGGGGGGTTTTGAAGATAATAAAGTTGCAGATGATCTTGATCAGATAATTTAGGACATGCAGGAGAACTGCAAAACTGAACAGGAGGCCCGAAAATTAGAGCGTATGTTGGCGGACCACAGGAAGTCGTTGTACGCTAGTTGCGAATATGGGCACAGAAAGCTAGGCACCACGCTAGAATTTTTGCAATGAAAGGAAAAGAATGGTGTTAGCGACAAGGCATTTAGCGAGTTGTTGAAGCTCGATAAGAACATTCTACCGGAAGGAAAAGAATTCCCGGAATCAACCTATGAAGCTAAGAAGTTAGTCTACCCTCTAGGACTGGAAGTTTAGAAAATACACACATGTCCGAACGACTGTATCCTCTATCGTGGTGAGGAGTACAAAAACCTAGACGTGTGTCCAGATTGCAAAGCACTACGATATAAGATTAGACAAGATGATCTAGGTGAGGTCGATGGAGAGCCTTCGAAGAAGAGAGTTCCCGCTAAGGTGATATGGTATTTCCCTATAATACCACAGATCAGGCGTTTTTTCAGAAACAAAGAGCATGCAAGAATGATGCGTTGGCACGCAGATGAACGTCAACAAGACGGGATGCGGAGACATCCCGCCGATTGGTCGCAGTGGAGAAACATTGATATGACATTTAAAAACTTTGGAGAGGATCCATGAAACATACGATTCGGTTTAAGTACGGATGGTATAAATCCATTTGGAGAGATGAGGAGCGGCCACATCACTTGGCCTGTTACGATGTGCATCTACAACCTTCCTCCTTGGCTATGCATGAAGTGAAAGTACATCATCATGCCGATTGTTATTCAAGGCCCATAGCAACCTAGAAACGGCATTGATGTATACCTAAGACCATTAATCAAAGACTTTTAACTGTTGTGGAGAAACGATGGAGTCCTTGTATGGGATGCATACAAAGAAGAGCAATTTAACATACAATCGTTGTTGTTCGTAACGATCAACGATTGGCCTACACTCGCCAACCTATCAGTACAAGGCTTGCACCCATCCTGTCTGGAAGAAAGGCAAGCATTTTGATCAGACAGTAGATCGGCGTACAAAGCCTAAACATCGGAACGGAAAAGCTGTATTTGCTATGGTGAAAGATCTAAAAGTAGTATTTGGAAAAAGAAAGGTCATGGGGCGATGTGGAAGAAGAGATCTATTTTTTGGGAGTTACCCTATTGGGAAGTCTTGGACGTCCGCCACGCAATCGACGTGAAGCACCTCAGTAAAAACCTTTGTGTCAACCTGCTGGGATTCCTAGGTATATATGGGAAGTCAAAAGATACAGTTGAATTACGTAATACTCTCAAGGATATGAACCAACGCGACGCCCTTCACCTAGAACCAATGGACAAGGGAAGTCAGTATTTGAGTCCAGCAAGCTTCACTTTGAGCAAGACAGAGAAAGAAAGTATATTTGATTATTTGGAGAGCATTAAGGACCCATCTGGATACTCCTCGAATATAAAGGGTTTAATAAACAGGAAGAATAAGAAGTTCACAAACTTAAAGTCTCATGACTGTCACGTGCTGATGACACAGTTGCTTCCTGTTATAATTCGGGGTATCCTTCCTAACAATGTCACGGCAACAACAACAAAGCTATATGCATTCATGAACGCAATTTCGCAGAAGATTATTCATCCAGACAGATTAGAGGCCCTTCAAAATGATGTGGTTCAATATTTTGTCAGCTTTGAGTTGATATTTCCACCTTCATTCTTCAACATAATGACATGCATCTTCTATGTCACCTTGTCAAAGAGATCGGTATTCCCGGGCCTGTGTACCTACACAACATGTTTCCTTTCAAGAGGTATATGGGCGTTTTAAAAAAGTACATTCGTAACTGTTCTCGTCCACAAGCAAGCATTGCCAAGGGGTATGGAACAGAGGAGGTCATTGAGTTCTGTCTAGATTTCATTGAAGACCTTTCTCCAATCGAGGTGCCCGAATCACGCCATGAAGGAAGACTACGTGGAAAAGGGACTCTTGGAAGAAAAGCAATAATGACTATGGACCCCGATTTATTCCGTAAAGCACATTTCACGGTTTTACAGCAATCTATGTTGGTGGCTCCTTATTTCGATGAGCACTTGACGATTATTCGCTCCGAAAACATCGGCAAGTCTGATGCCTGGATTACACGCCATCACAACGAAACTTTCTCTGAGTGGCTGCGAGAACATCTCACGGGTAACGAGACAATTGACCAACAACTAGCTTTCTTGGCAAGGGGACCATCTTGCTCGGTCGCGACATTTCAAGGATATGAGATCAATGGATATACATTTTACACAAGAGCCCAAGACAGAAAGAGCACAAACCAGAACTGTGTTGTTCGTATCGATGCCATGAGACACGATGGTTCAACTAGCACGTATTACAGTTATATTGACGACATATGGGACCTGAACTACGGACCTCTGAAGGTCCCTCTATTTCGGTGCCAATGGATTAGGCTGACTAGTGGAGGCGTAACTATTGATGATAGTGCGATGACAACGGTTGACCTCAACAAAGTTGGATATTCAGATGAACCATTTGTTCTAGCCAAAGATGTAACACAAGTGTTTTACGTGAAGGACATGTCCAGCAAAGCAAAGAAGGGGAAAGGGTCCGACCAGCCTAAGTAGCACGTGGTTCTCCTAGGCAAAAGAAAAATCGTCAGAGTTGAGGATAAGACCGACGAAGATTATGATCAGCTTGATGGTCAACCTCCGTTCGTGGTGAATGTTGACACGAGCATCTTGCTGGCAAATGAAGACACCCCTTACTTATGGAACGATCATAAGGAAGGAACATTAGTGAGGAGGAAGTACGTAAGGTCAAACATTACAACTGTTATTGCAGAACAAGCAGACAATTGATGTCTAGGTATTGGTTTTTCATCTCTAAACAATTGATGTCTAGAATTTATATTTCAATGAAACTAAAACTCATGTCCTGCAGGATCTAGCGATAGAGACCGGACAAGATGAAGAAATGACAACGAACGTAGTGTAGATGTTGTAGAAGAAGAAGAGGCGACTCCTCGCGATTGTAGTATTTGTTCATGCAAAGATCATGTTGTTTGGTTGTATTTATTTGTAATGACTATGAATACAATTTGATAATGTTGTCATTATTACAATTTAAATAATTTTTAATGTGATTTTTACAATATACTATTTATTTTTAATTATAACAATTTAACATAAATTTAAATTGTATTTATGTAAATTATACAATTATGTATATACCATATGAGGTATTTTTGTAATATAGCAAAACTTGAAATAAATATCCAATTCCAGTATGTCTGCCACGTGTTGATATCTTTGACCCCCGGTTCTTCACAGGAACCGGGACCAAAGTTATTTATGTTATTATTTTATTGAACCATTGTAAAGTAATACATAAAACTAATTATCTTATATATACCAGTATATTTTTAGCTATTAATTTAATATCTAAAGGTTATCCTGTATAAATTTCAATATTTTTGGAGCTATTTTACTATATTCTATGTATTATTTGAATTTCTAGCGGGTTTCTCAAGTTAATTCAAAATTGAACTATGTGTGCATCAAGTAAGATGCCAAAAATCCACAAATTTAAATTATCTTCTAGGGTCAATTCAAAATTGAACTACGCGTGCATCAAGGAAGATGCCAAAAAATGCATATATTTAGGCTCCTAATGTCCATTGTAGCGCATGTTTTGGATTATGATGAAAAATTAAATTATCTTCTAGGGTCAATTCAAATTTGTATCTCTAAATTAACACATAATAATTACATTAATGCATAAATTTGGTCAAAAAAATCTGAAAATTTGCACGACAACATATTTTTGCTCAATAAGCTTGGCATAAAATTTCCAAATAATTTTAATAAAGTTTGACTATACATTGTTCACAAATAGACAAATCTCTCACATAGTTTCTTATAACTCAACACAGATGTGTCCATTTGTGAACAATGTTTGGTTCCATATTATTAAAATCAATTAATTTTATTATGGCTAGCTTATGGACCATAAACATGTTGTCATGCCAATTTATGGAAATTTTTTTATCAAATATAGATATTATTTTAATTATTATGTCATACTTTATGTACAAAAGTATTTATTATCCTTAGTAGATAATTGTTTATTCATCTACCTTTAAGACATGCTCAAATGGAACACGTGAGCCTCAATATATTTTTTCTGAAATTTTTGGGCTCTTACTTGATGTACATGTAGTTAAATTTTGAATTAACTTCCATAACAACGAAGAAATTTCAAATAACATATAGAAAATAGTAAATTAGAAATAAAAATCATGAAACTTATACAGGAGAGCCTAAACGTATTCCTTTATATATAAAATTATATTTGTGTATATAAGATGATTATTTCTGTGTGTTACTTCACAATTGTACATTTTAATAAAAAAGAAAAAGAAAAGGAATAAAACTAGGTCCACAGCAGCCCAATCGACCCAGCTAACCCTAGCCGGGGTTGAAATGAATTTCGGAAAGAGAGGGAAGCCCTCATTGGCCCTGGCTCGTAGCTACAACTGAGGTGAAAGATATCTTTCACCCCGGTTGTAATAAACATCCGGGTTCTAAGATCGTTTCTTTCGCCCCAGTTGTTTATTACAACCGGGGAAAAGATATCTTTCACCCCGGTTATAGCTACGAACCAGGGCCAAAGATGGTGGACAATAAATATCCATGATTCGTCCGCCCCAGCACAGTTTCCCCATTCATCCAACACACTAAGCCGTTGCCATCATCGCTGTCTCACCGCCGTTGCCGTCGCATCTCCGCGTCACCGTCCTCGTCGCCGCTGCCGTCGTCGCCGATGACTCCTTCGCCGCCGCTGTCGAGGTAATGGGGCCCGTCGTCGATGCCAATCTCCTCTCGATCCCCTTCTCTCAGCCGCCGGTCGGCGCCGACCATTTTTCTTGGCTTGCGCTGGCACATGCGGCGTTGTCGTCGTTGCCGGCGCCTCCTTCACCGTCGTCGCCGCCGGCGCCTCTGGCCATCACCGCCGCCGCCGCCGGCCGGCCGGCAAACAAATATTTTTGTGGATTTAGACAATTTTTTTGCTTGTGAATCATTTTCGACTTAGACAATTTTATTTTGTAAATTTTAGACTTAGTCAATTTTAATTTTATACTTAGACAGTCTTAATTTTAGACTTAGTCAATTTTAATTTTATACTTAGACAATCTTAATTTTAGATTTAGACAATTTTAATTTTAGACTTAGACAATTTCATTTTGTAAATTTTAGATGAATAAATATACTTGTAAATTGTATATTGTTGTAAATTGGAATTTGTATATTGTATAGTGTTGTAAATTGTATATTAATTGTTGTATATAAAAAATTGTATATTATATATTGTATATTGTTGCAAATTGGAATTTGTATATTGTATAGTGTTGTAAATTGTATATTATATATTGTATATCAATTGTTGCATATTGTTGAACGATCTTACAGCTGAATGCCCAAGAAGCCGAACAGATCCTCTTAGACGTGATTGCGTCTGGCAGCAACAGCCAATATTGGGACAATCCCGAGATCGACCAATACATTAACACGGAGGAGGACGCAGGGGGGAACGAGGGGAGGAATGAGGAGAGGAACGGGGAGGGGAACGAGGGGTCAGGTGAGGAGGATGCCAGAGCTAGTAACTCGTCTGGGCAGAAGAGGCGACGCGGAAAACATGGTGTCGCGAAAAGGATCAAGGGACGACACGTAATTACCGAGGTGTCATCGGTACGTGTGTATACATATATGAATAGTTCAATAACATGCCATGACCGGCAATCAATTCTAATATTGACATGCCTGAATTTTATTTTAACTAGGACGGTAAACCAATCATCCCGGACGCCGCAGCACAGGCATACGTACAACACTGCGGTTGGGTCGTCAGGGATTGCGTGCCCATCAAGATCGTGTACTGGAGCAAACCAAATGCAATGAAGACAATGCCAGGACCGCATCTCCCCGATATGGAAAAGGAAATGTTGTGGACCGAGGTGCTCGCAAATTTCAATATCCCAGAAGAACACAAGCCGATAGTTAAAGATTGGACTTTGAAGAAAATGGCTGAACTGTTCAACAGCTTCAAGCAAGTGCTATACATGAAGCATGTTCTGAAGGGCACACATCCAGCGTTGAACAAATACCCCAAGTTGCAGGCTCATTGGGAAGCTTTTGTCGAATTCAAGCAAAGCGAGGTAGCGAGAAGGAGATCGGAGCAGAACAAAGCCAATGCCGCTAACAAGAAGTACCATCACCACCTAGGGTCTGGCGGCTATAAAAAAGCAGTTCCGAAGTGGCAGCGCATGGAATAAGACTTAAGAGATAGAGGGATTGTTTCGGCCACAGACAGTTAGGAGAGTGGAAGGGCAAAACATTGGTTCTATGCTCGCGGTGGATCCCTGGACCCGAATGATGGCTCCCTGGTATGGACACCAGAGATGACGGATGCAGTTGCCCGGATGGAACAAACAAGACATGAGAGGGCAGAGGGAACATTCAAGCCCGATAGACAGAAAGACAAGCTCATGTACGCCCTGATTTCTTGGAAAAGGTGTGATTTCTTGGAAATACGGATTCAAAGATGACATGGACATGTACAGAAGCCGGGAGAGGAGCAAGAGGGCTACCAAGGCTAAGTTTGCCGATCTTGAGTGCAGACTCTTGAGCTATGAGGCAAGGATGCAGCAGGAGGTGACAAGATAGGTGGAAGAACGGTTGGCCAGACGTCAATCCACAAATACACAGCCAACCGTTAATTGCAGTAGCTGCGCATCATGCTCCGATGTTGAAATACCTCCGAATATGGCATGTGAGCTGCATATTCTTTTAAGGAACCTGTCAATCAAGGTACGCTCGCAATTTTGTGATATGTAATAAGTCATTTACATTTTGAGATGGGTTGATTACTAGCTATTAACATCGATTCTCATGGAGGTGGCGGCCGCCTTGACCATCGGAATGGACCCTGTAGGAACATTCCATTGCAGGGCCATTCCAGTTGGTTTCTCAAAGGTCAAGGTCGAGCAGGTGGTTGACACGTACGATGACCTTGAGTTGGAGATTGCTAGAGGTGAAGGTGAGACAACACTTGGAGAAACGATACACAATATCATACTATGGAGCAAGAGGTACATAGTCATTCCTGGTCGTGTAGCGGCGTTCGTTCCTCCATCACCTCCGCCGCGTCCTTCGCCACCTCCGTCTCGTTCGGCTCCTGCGCCTAGACCATCTCCTTCTACTCCACCGAATGAATCATCTCCTGCACCGGAGTCAACTACTGCACATCCTCCACCTCCTCCATCAAAAAAGAGGATACGGGAACAGCAGTTGCGCTTGGACAGGGTCACCTCCCCGCCCACATTCAGACAGCCATACATTCCGGCCCAACAGAAATTACCGTACGAGCTCACTCAAGACGAGCTGGACGAGGCTGTGAAGAGGCAAGTGACAGAGCACTTCAAGCCAAAGGAGAAGAATCCATTCGATGTACCAACGGACAAGGCCAAGCTCAATTTTTTAAGAACCTTTCTGAAGGGGCCAAAAAAATAATTGCTGAAAAGCTACCACTAAAACCAGCATCTGACTACAATAGAACATTAAAAAAGGCTAGGCAAAAGGCCGAACACACAAGCAAAGAAGTGGCTCAGCTTGGAGAACAACAGCAAAAGGAGCTCTACCAGACTCCGTTTCTGCCGCCTGACGAGGAGCAGATGCGGTCATTCATGGAAGCCGCCGGGATTACAAGGGCCCAACTAATGGAGCAAGAAATGATCCCAGTTGCAGAGGCGAAGCCGAAACGCGATTATGTACTGATGAGGACATAACTAGCTTAGATATGAGCATTTCTACCTTATATATTCATCAACCAAAGGTGTATATATTCTATGTTAGATTTACTTATTATATATTTGAANGGTGGTAACCAGAGGAGACGTGGTGCTGCGATTGCGGGGCTCAAGAAGCCGGATCGACGTTTGTCGCAACTCCGCCCAAATCGTTGGTTATCAGAACCTTTCGGAAGATCGGGAACCCTAGTCCACATCATGTACCGGGTGAACCATTTCTCCCAACTGATGAGTTGAAGGTAGTCGGTACACAGATGCACCGATTCCACGAGTGGTCATGAAAGCGTCAGCCGACTGTAGAGATACAATTGGAGCGAAGATTCGCTCCCTTGACTACTTTAACCGTCACGACGACTATCTTTGGATCCCATTTAAGGATGTCTTCGACTTGTACCAGCTTGACGCCCTCGACTTCTCTATGATCACCATGTGGATCATGTAAGTATGATTTAAATATAGTTCACTTCCTTCCTTAGCTCCTTGTATAGCTAATAACAAATCTTCCTATATATTCGTTGTAGAATGGAGATTCAAAGGGCCCTCAAAAATAATAATAACCATGTTGCATTCATGGACCCTCGATAAATTAACACATCGATGGTGCAAGCCCAAGCGCATAGTGTCGAGAACAGTATTCTCACATTCCTGGCGCAAAACCATTATAGGGATTGGATATTTCTGCCGTACAACAAAAGGTGAGTTAAATTCTACTGCCTTTCTTGCAGTACAACGTATATAGTCTCATAAATTTCGTCTCATGTTATATTTACAGCTTCCACTGGGTCCTCTTTGCCTTCAGCATGAGTGTAACATACCAAAAAAAATATAAATCCTAAAAATGTATAATAAACTGATTATCCTTCTTTTGATTTTGGTGAAAAAAAGAGATTTATGCATACGTGAATACTCGAAAATTTTAAACTACCAATTCAAGTCCTGACCAAAGCCCTATTGAGTGTATGGGTAAACATATCCTTTTATCCTTGGCAAAACCCTTCTAAAAGACTCTCTTTTTGAACCTTTGGAAAGAAAACTAGTTAGATATCCATAGGCAACTGTATTCGCTGGGAAAACTAAATGCACTTTGATAAATGCATTTCTATCCAATTGAAATATAAAGAAGGAATGAAAGCCTCCCGAGCTCTATAGGTATACTCTATTTTAAAATACCTCGAAAATGATGGATCAATCTAGTCCGGTTATGACTATTCTTTATGGCTCTATACCAATAATACAGATTCGATTTAGGATCTTTAAAGAATCACCCTAACTGGACAATACAAGCATCATCTGACCAACATGAGACTTCCCACCCGAAATAAAAAATAAAAATTCGTCAGCGCAAGCGGGGATGACAACACCACTATCCTAGAAGAAATTAGTAGAACTTAGTTCGGGACGTGCAGATGTGAGCTAGATACTCTCACTACGATTCTAGATTAGAAACGGAACGGTTAACCAGTTGAAAAGGTGTAGATGGTTCGATCATTTCCTTTTCTCGTAGATAGTTGTACTTTAGTGATAGTTCGATACTACCTACTGTAATATACTCTAGACTGGGCTGCATGAGCTTATCAACTTCGTTACACAGTGAATCGAATAAAGGAAAATTTTATTCCTTGAGTGACCTCAACCACCTATTCAAAACTTCAAGTTCCAAATTAAATATTAGGACTAATGACATTTGTGTGACACCATATAGCCAAGCTATAGAGTATGATGATAATAAACCATGTGGGATGTCTAAATCTATTAGGGCGCAGAACATATAAAGTCTAGTATAGACCATGCACCTGGAAGTAAACCTTGTACGTTGAAGTTTAGACCGAGTGGTAAGTATAAACCACGAAGGCTAGATGTATCGGAATGCTATGACGTAAACCGCGTGAACCAACATAGCCTAGAAGTGTTGTGCGTTAGTACCACGTAATCCAAGTGTGTCTAAGAGTAACCTATGTGAGATAAAGATTACATTGTGTCACTCCATGTTCTTGGATTTATTTGGCTTGTTTTTGGATTTTCCATGCATCCATACTTGCATGCATATGCATTTAAAAGCACACGGAATAATTTTACTAATTTTTTGTGTATGATAAAATGCTGTAAAAATTCACATAATAACTAGGTGCAATGGAAACCACTCAGTTAAATTGGCATAAATTTATCACCTTTTTTGATACCACAAATGACTTAGTCAAACTAGTTAAAATCTGGACTAAATCCTTAACCTGAAGCCTTCCTGTGATTTTTACCAAGGTAAAGCCATAACCCGAAGCCTATGATCTCTTGCAGGATGCTTCATCATGACTTCCTCTGCATAGCAGTATTTTTGTCCACCATTGTATCTTACCCAAACCAGCCGGTCAAAGAGCATAAGTGATACAAGTTCAGATTTCGGTTTCACTCCAAAACCTAGCCACTCCTTCACTTACCGTGGACCCAGGCATCCCAAACCCCACCTTTCAGCCCCATGAACCAACCCAGACGAGCCCAAGTCGTCGCCCTCACTTTTGCTCCTCTCGGGCATTTCGTCCAACACGTGTCGTGCGGGGTAGCTAGAAAGTGGAAAACGAGTGCCTACGGGATCTCCCTCGGCCTAGGCTTGGTTGTAGCCTGTGTTCCCACCTAAGAGACGCCCCATTGACATGCTGGACCAGCCCATGAAAGCCAGCCTTGCATCCACCTCCCATCCTCCCCAATCCGTGTGCGGGTATTCTTCCACCCATGTAGACGAAGGCGTTCCGACCAAAACAAGCGCATCCCGACCAAATCTCTGGCATGGAGACATGCCTGGCACGTCCCTAACACCATGCCACCGCCCAGCTCGTCCCGTCCCATCCGCGCTGCTCGAGGAATGGCGAGAAAGAGGCAAGAACGTGAACTGAGTTCACTCCTCTCTCCCTTTCTCAACCAAACCCTCTCTTTTAAGTCACTCCCTGCACTAGCCAGCTCCTTAGCTCGCCCACATTGCGTTCCAGGCAAGCCAAGGGGAAGAGAACCCCCTGGTTCCCCGAGAACGGCGGTGCCATCGTCAATGCCGGTGAGCACCCGATGCCTCTCCCATTCCTCTGGTGAGCTTCGTGAGAAACCAAGTGTTCTATCTTCTCTCTCGCGCCCCACTAACCTCGTTCTACCATGCATGCACAGCCAAGAAGCCTTCCCTTCACCACAACGTCATCTTCCGCACATATCGATCAAGAACGTCTCATCTCTATACGACGCCGCCGCCGCAACACCGGGCCTCGGAATCCCTGACCCAAGCTCGTGGTAAGCATCCCCTACTCCCCTAGGTTCCATTCAGAGCCTCAGGTTAAGTTCCTATCGTCTCCCACGCCGGCGCTATGCCCTTCCAAGCAAAGCTGTGTCTTCCCATGTCCTGTACGTAAGGTTGAAGAAGATGGACTAGATTTTCTATTTTGTGCAAACCATCGGGTCTAAACCACAAAAGAACCACTCATCCAACTAACCCGAGGGGTTTTATTGCAAAACTATAGTCTCTAGTCATATTATATGCCTATTCCAAAGGCCCGTGGTATGCTTGGAAAAGGTTTTAGGTTCGGGTGAACCATTTCGTAAAAATACCAGTGTCGGGCCGGACCCAAATATAATAATAAAATACCCGCACCTCAATCCGAGGGGCCTATTTGCAAAACAGACAATAAACTTCGAAAAATCATAGAAAATTCATCCGAAATCGGATTGAGGTGAATCAAAATTTTCCATGACCCTTAGAATATCCTCTATCATTTGGTTCAATCAAATATTACACAAATATCACTCACATGTACAGTTAAATTCGAATTTCAAACAGCAAGTAGATAGTTTTGTATTTTCAGGATTTAAAACTTTGGAAGCTTATAACTTTTGCTGTAGGGATCGGATTCAAATGATTCCTCCAGACGTTTAAATTTTAATGGATGTCGATTGTTTGAATGAGTTGAGATGTGATCAGCTCCAGACGAATGTTATGTGACGTCAAAATCAAGGCAAGCCCTATTCAATCCTGCTTCGATCATGTTGAATCCTATATTTCGCAAATTGCTTTATTATTTATAATTTGCATGCGATGATTTAAAAATGTTGGTATTGGTAGAAATGACCTATTTGCTGCATCACCTACCTTGTTATATTGATTACCTTCGCTATTGAGAACCCTAAGTTGGTTATATCTGCTTTCTAAGCACCATATGGGTACATATCTGAGCTACTACTATAGCTACATGCTTAGCCATGCTTATAGAACTTCGATGGTTACAAATGACACAAGATTCACTCTTCAAAATTGGGATATTTTGAAATGATGTACAGAGGGGATGGCTCTAAATATTTGTGAACACAAAAAAATGAGAAATGATGTTTTTAGACAGGGGCAGCAAGTGGTGTGCATATAGTGGTAGTTGTGCACCGATAGGGGGAATGTTTGCCCTAGTCGATTAAGGACTTAACTATGTGTCACCAACTAAGTATACCGTGTAATCACATGTGCTAGGCATGGGATGGCCTTAGCCAATTAAGTTGTTTAATGTCTAGTCTTGCATTGGGAGGCCGTAGTAGTATGGACCAGTCAGGTTGATGGTCTAAAAGAGCTACCTACTGCGGGCTGCATAGGCGTCTAAGCGTATCCAATATAACGGTTAACTGCCACGTGGAGGAAACGGCGTGTTTGCGTCGCGGCGCTAGGACCAACGAGGGCCCCCTGGACTAGCGGCACTAGGGTCGCGCCTAGTGTGGGATCAACACTTGTCGTGCTCATGCAAGGTTAGACACTAGACAATGTAACGGCTTCGTTATGACCTCTAGACCACATTCAATGTGTAGAGTGTGGTGGTACCGACGGGTGCCGAACAAACTAGAGAGTTCATATCATGTGGGTAAAGCTGTACAAACTCTGCAAAGTCTAAAACTAATCAATTAGCCGTCCTCACGGTTATGAGCGACTTGGTGAAATGATACAAGTATAGTGTTGGTGATTTTGGTAAATGACTTTTGAACTTGGACTCGGTGGAATATGATGATGATTTTGCCCGGTGTGGGCCGAGAATGAATTGGTTACATGCTACCATGGAGGGCGCAAGAAGGAGATTATGATGGTGATTAAGATGACTATTACAGTACTGCTATAATGCTCTATTTACTTGCTTATTGCTTTACAAATTCCGTTGCAATCTATTATTACTTGTTATTGTGAACTAAAATTTGTTATGCTGAAATATAGTCCACAAATATAGCTCTCTTTGAATCAGTTTGCAGTACATATTGGTTTCCCAAGGCTTGGGTAGGGTTTGCCACTAACTCGTGTATTGACCCATCTCTTGTTGTTTTTTTTAGACTTGTTTGCAGGTAGTGTGTGCTTTGCGCCGGGTATCGGAGTTTCAAGGATGGTTCTTTCTAGGGTGATTCCTAGTCGGGTGCCTGTGTGGTTTCGGGTAGATGGGCACACTGAAGAACGTATAATTTGCCTCTCTTTTTTTTCCGCTGCATTTGACTCTTTTATTTCGGCCAGTTGGCCCAATGTGATGTATGTCTCCCGTCTATGCTAAGTTATGTAAACCATATATATCATTAAGTACTTTTAAGTATACTGTATGGATATGATGTCAAGATTGTGGATGCGTGTGCTAGCTACTGATCATGGGACTAGCACGGTCACACGCATGAGGGGGAAATCGGTATTCAAGACCCCGGATTTCCGGCTCCCCATAGTGAGCCACTCAACCGTCCTTGTCTTTGACTCAATGGATCACGAGGAGATATTTTTCATAGAAATTAATGTAATAATAGACAGGTAATACCTACAATATATAACATTGTCATTACGACTGTTACATTTGCTACTAGATGGATCACGAATAGTAATTAACATACTCTGCTACTTTACAGAGGGCGAGGGATAGATTCTGAGGAATGATAGGGGGGAAATACAAAGAAAAACTTGAACAGATTTATAAACTTAAGGTGAGTGCATCCTTCAAAAAAACATTGACTCTTTAATTAACACTATATTGAACCTCTCGCCGTTTCTACTTTAGGTTGATAAGCAGCAAACCGGGACCAACTTGTGCAGGTACTACGTATAACACTAATCTTCATATTCTCGCCCCAACACAATTTTTCCATGATTGCAGAGTACGTAAAAAGTCATTCATACATTTATTATGTCTTGATTTCTTATTGATTTCATATATTTATACCTTATTCTTTTTCCAAATGATAGTATATGGATTTGGCAGGCAAAAAACCAAGTGATGATATGTTAAGGGCCATTCAAGAACAATCGATGAGATTTATCAATGAGCAAATTCTTGATCCCGCGGGAGAATTCTACGTCGACTACTTAATCGTAGCGTCGGCACTTCGACTTCGAATACATAGAATTCTAATTTTTATAGCAATGGTCCTAGAAAATTTAT
>CM002487.1:4989090-5024927 GCA_000325765.3 Leersia perrieri | reverse complement strand
TTCCATGTGTCTACTCTTTATATATATATACACACATATATATATATTGACATATATATATACATACATATATATATTATATGCATATATTTATATTTATATTATATATAAATATACATATATACATAATATATAATCTGTACAGCACCAATATGAAAAGAAAAGAAAAAAAGATCTTAGACCCCAGTTGGTGTTCAGTTGGTAACACTAACTGAGATCAAACATTAATGTCCAGTGTTACCAACCAAGGTCTAAGATCCATCTCTCGCCCCGGTTATATAACCGGGGTTAAATATCGGGATCTCTAGTCCCGGATTAATAACCCCAGATCGATAACCAGGGTTAGAGGGGGTTATGAACCGGGGATAAAGCCCCTTTCTCCTGCAGTGCATGTCACGCTCTACGACTTCGACACCAACCTCAACCAGTGTTTTTTTTGTTCGATTCATGGCTGGGTTCTAAGGTTGTGGCCTAATTTTGTGGGGCTGCTCGTGTGCTGCAGAGCCCGTGCAGCGTCGGCGACAAGCGATTGCGGCAGGGTGCGGCGGAGCGCAAGCGACAGGAGCGAGGCGGCAAGGGGAAATGACTCCGCCGCTGCGGCGCATGACCGTGCACGTAGGACGGCCTCGTGGGGCCTTCTCCCAGTAGAACGGTAGGCCGCCGGATGAACCAGGAGGCAGGAGGTAAGCTACTAAGCCAGCAAGGCAGTGCTGCTTCCAGCTTGTTCGCTGCCCCTAATTTACCTGTTAGGCTGCTACATTTCTTATTAGCTGCTGCCTGCTTCCGGTGAGTCTGAATATGAGTGAGTATACTGTTCTTTACTTCTTTATTGATAGTACTACTGAGGGGATTTATCATTTACATTTTGTAGTATTTAATTTTTTGGTAGATTTTGGATGGACAGAAAATAAGATCGCTTAATTACTTTACAAGCCTTTTAAGTGATACACCCACAAACCAATGAGAGCACAAATAGACCAAAGAGGCATTGAGTAGGATTTGATCGTAATGAAACTTTGCCCATCCAATACTGATAGATTACTGTGATATTGATATTAGAGATGAGGGGAAGACGGCATATTTGTTGAATGTCCAAATAGAGCATCTGAAAATGTTTTTCCAAAGACATTAGATGGTAAGATATGGAGATTCTTTCAACAGAATTGGTACAATACATGATGTGCCTTATTTAGCATGTTCAATTGTTACATCTGACTTGATAGTGATAGGTACCTTGTTTTAGCGTTATCAACTTGGACTTTAGCCTACCCTTTATTTTTATGCTGAATTCGCCACTGCAGAGCCAGAAGGATGGAGGAATCGCTCTTCGTCTTCGAGAGGTTCATTTGCCGTTCGTTGTCTGGTGGATTTTTGTTGCATATTATTTTTCGTCTGAATGTGCTGTGCTGATTTTAGTTTTAGGTTTACCGTTGGCACATGAGATAAGCTTTTTACTAGACTGAATCTTTCAATTTGACTTCCCTTTATAGTTTTTGCCTCATTGTGTACGATTTTTTACCAATCAAGATAATTAATTAGTGGAATTGCTTTTTATTTTACCTACCATAGTTAATTCTCAACTTCTCCTGTGAACCATTTAGCCATGTTAGCAAATATTTGATGGGACTGGATAATCTCAGATGACCTACTTAGAAGAGATTGATAGTGAAATGTTGTTGGTGTGTTGCTGTTGTATAAATTTTTTCGGAAAGGCTAGAAATCTGTCACTTCTTAGACCGTTGATTTCGCTTCAAGATTCGTGCCAAACGAAATCACAGGAAAAAAAAATGCACGCGCAAGGGAGGATTCGATTCCCCGAGCTGCTGTTTCCCATGTGCGCTCAGCATCCACTTGACGAGCGCCTATTTTCTGCCTAGTTACGTCAGAATTATTTATAACTTACATAGTAAATACATGTAAATTATAATGTAATTACACTATATTTACATGGTTTTGACAGATTTTTTAAAGATTTTCTGTCGCAAGATTTCTAGGTACACTCTAAATTTTTTTGGATTTTCATTTTTAACAACTAAATCTCATTTGATGACCAAGGTTGAAGCTCATCTGGTTTTTATTCCTTCTAGGACTGACTGATCTTTTGCCTCCCGGATAAATTAAGAATTTCTAGATTTGTCAAGTACAAGTACAGTAGAAGTGTTTCAGATTTGATTAGCGACCAAGTGAAGGCCACTCTCCATCTTAAAAAATATTTATATAGCTTGTGCTTGTCCTTACAAGTCTAGAGAGTGAAATGCGCTTGACGTTAAGTAAATCTCCAATGTATATCATCCCTTTATCATAATGTTAGCATAGTCATTATACTTTCAGTTCTTTTCTTGTACGTTTTTTTAATTCATTTGTTTTGGTTATTGAACTATAGGCAGGAACTTTTTGGTTATTGATTGAAGGAGTTATTTTATAACATAAACATGAACCTTTAGAAATTATCTACTTTTATTTTGCTGTGAAAGAGTATGAACAAAGGTATAAGTAGTAGCTTCAGTATTTGTACTATTCATGTTTTACAAAGATGCCCTCTACATCAGTAAATTGTAAGTTCGTTTCATCAAAAGGCACATTGTTATAGGAGGGGCCTGTCAGTGCATCCTGATATTTAGAGGCCCTTTCCGTGAAAATTTTGGTCATTTTCTTGACATATAAATGCAATAATAACTCATGACAAATTCAGACCACAATATATGAAAATGCTACTGTATAAGTAAGAACTACACTATTCTCTAAACAAATTAGATACATATTCATGACTCAGCATTAGCAAATAATATTTTGTAGAAAATAATATTTTGTCAAGATGGAATTTTAAGTCTATGTACTGCATGGTAACTATTATAGCCCTTTGTGATACTCAACAAAATATTATTGGTGTTCATGTCACTAGCTGTTATTTTTCATTAGCCTGCAACAAGGTGTATCCGTATTTTCATTACAGTTTTCATTAACCTGCAGTTTTTGGATGTGGATTTGCTTGTGGACGTCAACGACCAATACTCCTGCAGCTCGAAGGTACCAATAGCTTTACATGGGATATGCTGAAAAAATCTGATCTGAATCCTCACTCATTGGCCGGCTTTCAAATGTTGAAAACAGCTGATCTGAAGAAAACTTTAAAGGTTGGAAAGGAAATTTGGTAATCTGGAAATTTAATCCATTTTGCAGATCCACACTCATTTGTGCAGATTGACAACCAGGCTATACTTTAAAAGAAATTCAATCCATTGGGATCTGGAAGTAATTTAATCCAGTTTTCTTATAGGTGCATAGTAGTAAGTTAGTGCGATGCAGTTTGATAATTTAGTTGTGCAGAATAACAAGGATATACTTCAACGTAAATTCCTTTATTTGATTAATTGAGTCGTTTGATAATTTTACTGTTGGATACTCTCAAGCTTACCTGTATACTGCTTGGTTGATCTCCCGGTTTTCCCTTCCATGCTACCGTGCCCCCCTTGGCCTTTCCACATCGTTTGCGCACCTCCAAGCTGTGCTGATCACCACCGTCGCCGCCCCCACGGCACTCGATGATGCACATTATCGCCTGTCATCAGGCCAGCATGGCCCCTGCCATTGATGCGAAGTATCCATGTTCGCCCATTTTCCCCACCTCAGCCGGAACCATCTTGGTCCCTTTGATCTCTCTTGGTTCACTCATAGCTATAGATAGAAGGTTATGTTTAAGTTGAAGTTGTGTTAAAATTGTTAAGCTGACTTTGTGATTTTCATGGGCTTGTACAAAGTCAAAATGCCTGTTGTAAATCTAACATTTGTATGGTGTAAATTTATCATTTCTATATTTTTTATTCAATTTTTTGTGATGTGTATTGTATATTTGATATTATATTGTTATGAAAATTTATGGATTGTTTGCATAAGAAACTAAGGATACATGTGTAATATAATAATTGTGTTCTAGAGTTGAGATTGCAATGGGAGTGAATTGAGCTTTATATATATTCTGTGTTGTTTGTCATTGTATTTGAATTTGAAGAGGCCGAGCAACCAAAGTGTATGCCTATTATTTACTTCTTCATCCTGATCATGCATATCTTCATGAATTTAGATGTGTTGCAATTGAATGGTTAATCTGAAGTTTACACTCATATTGGCGGTTGTGAACTTTTGCAATGTAGTAATAAACTTGCTCTCAGCCAAGTTATAATTTTATAAAGATGAAGAGTAAATTTTAGGAATAAGATCTCATGTTTATAGTTTAGATTAGTGTATTCTTAATTGATTATACATGATAGTTATGTACAAGCTGAAATCAAATATTGTTGTAGCGTTAGCACGGACAAATTACTAGTTTGGGAGCATCTATATTTCTGTCAACAGATTTTATAGTTGAGATCAGTCAAATATTGGTAACTTGTAATCAGCTCGTCCAAATGGTATCAAGCAGAAATAAATGAAGTACACGGGTCTCTACAAAAGATAGTAAGTACTGTTTTATAGAATGATATAATCAAATATTATATGTTCAGAAAAATTACAGTAAGATCTAATACTAATTACATATGTAAAATCAAGTCATTTACTGTGTAAGTTTGTAATTTACATATGTAAAAGTAATACAACAGTAATTTTGTTTTTTTACTTCTAATCATGTTCCATGGGTGTCTCCATGTTTTTCATCTTCCTTATTAACTTTTATGACAGAGCACACCATCTGCTGTCACTACACCACGCCCTAATTTCATTGTCCTGCAATTTGTCAGCGAAGCATCCATTAGCTGCCAAATTATCTGTTGGTAAAGATTTACTGACAGAGATGGTCTGTCATAACAAGTGCTGCCGGTAAAAGTCTTTACCGACAGCTAAATGTTCACATGTGAGCCGCGAAAGACAACATGAGTGGAATGATTAGTGACTGCACTGTTGGGTGGGCAGGCACAGTTAGAGCCACCAGGAATTGGGAGAAGCCAAGGAGGAGCAAACTCCAGCACTAGGGTCCGAGAGGTGGCAGCTACGAAGGTGGGAAAGGGGCGGCCGAGATGCCAAGGGAGAGAGGTGGCTTTATAACCATGATTTGAGAGCAAGTATTTTCTAGTGGTATTAGTGAAAACCCATAGCACCATATACAGGATTTTGTGCAATTATTTTCATGCCTGTCCATTGTAGGCATGACCTATTAAACTATAAAGTAGAGATTGTTTCATTTCTCTCCTAAAGAGGGAGCGAAGCAATGGTACACTTTGACTGTTGCCTAATTACATGGTGAGTGAGAAGAGCTAAAGAGCATATTTCTTTCTATTAACCCGTGTTATTGACCTTCGGGCTGAAATCGTTAGCTTCCACCAGATTGAGAAGGAATCTCCCGTTTCAGCATGGGCTAGATTATCGCTGTTAGCTCAATCTGGCACCGACTTGTCTTTACCCAACCATGTGTTATTGCAAGATTTTCAGTGTGGTTTAGATAAGGAGTCTACCATAGTTCTTGATATTTCTGCAGAGGATAGTTTGTGCACACAACCGACAGAAGGGAACTTTTAGACCTTATCTTAGAGAACACTTCCTTCTTCCAAAGCGAAGCCTTCTAGAAAGTCGAGACCGTCCGTGAGAAACCTCTGCACGTGGAGTCGGAACCGGACTCAACTGCCAAATCCTCATTCCAGCTGGAGGAAGAAAGAAACTCATCCACCGCAAATTACATTTCAATTCGAAGATGATCTTGGCTTGCCCTTTAATCGCTTGAGGAGACTTATATTTCAAATTAAATTCTGATAACGCAAAAATCCACTTCCCGATTCTCCCTTTCAATATTGGAGCTAACAGCTATATTTAATAACATCGGCTGTACACACCACCACACACTCCCGATTCTCCCTTTCAATATTGGAGCTGATAGCATATATTTAATCACATCGGCTGTACACGCCACCACACACTCACTGTTCAAAAGATAATGTCCTAACTTGGTGCATGAAAAATATAAGCATAAACACCATTTTTCAGCCAAAGAATATATTGTCTCTGTGTCTATCAGTCATCAGCTCATGCAGAAAATTACTCTTTCTTTTCCCTCAAACTCCTGAATCAACACTGAGCCGATGGCATTATCTTCAGCTGACAAATACAACTTAAAAGGAGCATTTTCTCTCGGTGGTATTAATACTGGTGGAGAAATAAGATAATTGTTTATTTCATCAAAAACTTTTTGGTGCCTTTCCTCCCATATAAATTGATCATCATTCTTCAACTTTAGTAACGGAGTGCAAGGCTCAATCCTTCCCAATAAATTTGATATGAATCTTTTGATAAGATTTATTTTCCCCAACAAAGAATGCAACTCCTATTTATTTGTCGGTGAATTTGTTTCCTTGATTGCCTTAATACTCCTTTGACTAATCTCAATTCCATGTTCATGCACCAGAAATCCCAGAAATTGTCTAGTCGATACACCACAAGCACACTTATTTGAATTCATTTTAAGCCCATATTTCGTAGTCTTCTCAAATACTTTTCTCAAATCGGCTAGATGTTCTAGATCACCTCTTGATTTTACAATCACATCATCAATATAGATTTCCACCATTGAGCCGATTAAGTCATGATAAATAAAATTCATAGCTCTTTGATAAGTAGCATCAGCACTCCTCAAGCCAAATGCCATAACAACCCATTCATACAAACTGATAGCACCAGGACATCTGAACGCAGTCCTATGTATATCTTCTTCAGGCATGGAAATTTGATTATACCCTGCATTTCCATCCATGAAACTAATAATTTTGTGTCCTGAAGCTGCATTTAAAAGAATACAGGCTACTGGCATTGGGTATTCATCTTTGGGAGTTGCTTTTGTTAAATCTCTAAAATCAACGCAAACTCTTAATTTTCCGTTTTTCTTGAAGAGAGGCACCACATTTGAAATCGATCCACACAGCATATCGGCAAGGCCTGATAAAATTTGCTTCATATAATCTTCTTATCTCTTCCTTGATCAGCTCATGTAACTCTAATTTGAATCACCTAGGAGGTTGTTTATATGGACGATATCCTGGCAAAATTGGCAACCGATGTTCAACAATTGATCGGCTCTAAGGATCGGCTTAATCCAGACCTAACTGAGACTGCTTGAGCAAGAAATCATCGTTAACTGATCTAAATGAACCGATGGCAGCATGTATGATGGTGGATACATCGTGTTGTATAAAGTTTAGCTTTGATACGTTAGAACCAATAGCAACCTAATTAGAATATCGGACTGAACCGAGGAAGTCCTAATTAGAACCTTAATTAGAATATTGGACCTAACCATGGAAGTTCAAATCAAGGTAAATTGGTACTGATGCATCAAAATCGATCTAAAATTAGACGACATATATGATACATGACATACGTATCCGTAGCTAAGTATATCTGACCTAACCAAGAAAGTACCAGCTAGCCGACGCGCATGAAGTTTGACGAGACATATCTACTGCTGTCGCGCTCGGAATTTCTATCCAAATTTCCACATGCTTACAATGTGTGTTTATCCTCGTCCAACAATCAGCCGAGGCACACAAATGACAAAATTGATAAACATAGTACTTTATTAAATTTAATTACATCGAATTACAACATTTATTATAGAGGTGGATAGGACCTCTCAAACAGAAATCAGCTGAGGCAAACAAATGACAAAATTGATAATTCGAGTACTTTATTGGATTTAATTAACATCGAATTACAACATTTATTACAACATTTAGTTAACATTTTGATTTAAGGGTGCCATTCATGGGTATTTTTAGTGGAGGCAGCTGTAGAGGGAGATCAACACTAGTTTGAGCCATTTATGGCCGGTCTTCAACAGGGAGTTAAATTTGTCGGTTTAACAACGAATTAACATTGATGGGGAATTAAAGAGGGAGAGGATAGGATCCAATTTTCGCATTTACTTCAAAGAGAAATGCCACGGGGAGGGAGATCGGGAGGCGGCGGCGGTGCACGGCAGCGACTGGAGGAAGAAGACGACTTCCTCCCGCGCGTGGGCTCCACCAGCTCAGAGCTGGGCTAGCCCTGAAGGGAGATGGGTGGCAAGCCGGCTGTTGGGCCTCAGTCCAGGCGGACAAAGGAAGAGAGGGAGGGAGTGGGCCGAAAGGCTGAAAGGAGAGGGGGAGAGAGAGCGGCCTAGGAAGGAAAAAGAAGAGGGAAAAGAGAGGAAGGGAGCAGGGCCAGCGGGAAAGAAAGAGGGAGTTTGGGCTGACTTTCGGCCCAAAGACTTGGAAGGCTTTTAAAACTATTTTTCATTTAAATTACTGCTGAAATGAAATTTCATTGATTAAAAATCCTAGAAAATACTTGAGCACCCAAAGTATTTAAATAAATTTTATCTTGGCCATTTTCTGTTCAAAGTTTCCATTGATTTTAACTTAGTCATTCTTTTGAATTTTATCTTATTCTCCAAAATGCATTAAACAAACGACGCATCTAGGTTGCACCGGCCGTTGGCATCCCATTGTCTCCCCGCCGGTGATGACGTGGAAATTGGGTGGAAATTCCTATACTCCTTTGTACAGGCCCATCGAACTTGATTACCTTTACATTGATAGCTGGGATTACTTAATTGGACTAGCTAAACTTTATTATGTTTTAGCTAGATTTTAGTAATTACTTAGCCATGCTTAGATGAACTTTAGGCTCACTAAATGGTAAATTATGCTTCATTTTGATTTATGATATTTTCTTATGATGGATAGATTGGTTAATCTAATAAAATCATGCCAACTAAAATTTGACTTAAGGTGGGTTGTGACCACGTGGTTTTGGTTGGTCGTGCTCATCACAATTAAGGTATGGTACGAGAGCTATCTTTGCGAAGCATTTACCGTACTACCCTTATGTCATCATGGGAAACGGCTTGGTTTTGTGATGTAGCGGGGGTAGTGCGATTCACCGGGTTGTTGTGGCATGTATAAGCCCACATGGGATCACCAGGGGAGTAATACCTGGTTTTGGTGGGACTAGGAATTGTCACGATCCCTACGGGGAACATGTCCTATCGCTAAATTGGTACACCTTTGATCAGAGTAAAACTATTTGAATTGTCGTGCCCGCGGTTATGGGCGAGTTGAGCATTGTTTTTGTGATTAGTCCCACTATCACTTAATAATTAATTTGGTTAAAATTTTGTTAAATGGGATAACTCCTGGTTTGGGGTTAGGATTAGCTCCTGGTATGGGGTGATGATTAGCTCCAGGTATGGAGTTATGGTTCGCCTCTGTTTGAGTTATGAATAATATTTGGTTTCGAGTTATGGTTGGGCCGGTGCAACCAGGATAGATTGTACCATGAGTGGTTAATTATTGAATATTAAATCTCTACAATTTTCTTAATTAATTCCTCTATTAATTAATGAATGCTAACTGCATGAACCCTATTACACCATCTTTTTTATTCCTCTTGCATATCTGCATAATTCTTGTTTGCCTGTGTGACTTGCAGAGTATGTTTTATACTCACCTTGCTCTACTCCACCAAAGGAGTTCTATGACAAGGATGGTTTCTAGGAGGTTGGCTGAAGCTTGGCCGAGTGCCTATGGAGTGGAGCTGAAGCCACGCTAGTCCGTTTTTCCGCTGCGTAGAATTTTTTGTTGAGAGGTCCTATCCACCTTTGTAATAAATGTTGTAATTTGATATTGATTAAATTCAATAAAGTACTCTGTTTATCAATTTTGTCATTTGTGTGCCTCGGCTGATTCGTAGACGAGGATAAACACACATTGTAAGCGTGCGGAATTTCGGATAGAAATTTCGGGCGTGACAACTGTGAGGACCACCCTAGAATCCAGGTGGTGTACCCATTTGATACACGTCAGCGCGAAATATCTGGCGGACTAGGATCTCGAATAAGAACTGTAACCATCCGCCCTCATCACAGCCCCTGACAAATCTTAAAGGAATAAACTACAAGGACTCTGAGCGTCAGACTCGAAATAAAAGATGTAACCAAAGAAATAGCCACACCAGTCTCCTACGTCATATGCTCGTCGACCACTCGATGGTGGCGACCAAAAACATACCCCAGGGACTCGATCTCAACAAAGGCTATTTCCCGGTTGCGGCAGTTATTCCAAAGCCCATCCTCGTGTTTACTAGCTGCCTAGGAATGCAACTAGCCCACACAAATCATCTCAAGGCATGATATTGAAATAAATGGATCTAAAGCATATGCATAAGATAGAACTTAGTAAAGCTACACTTTTACAACGGCTTCACGCCGAATAAATATTACAGAGGTTCAGCGGCAAGCAGGACTACCCATCTCCACAGGCAATGCCGACTAGGGTAGACCCTAGTGAACCATCAATCCTAGGAAAAGCCGGCATACAAGCTGCGGAAGTTCTCCACTCAGCAAACAATACCTGCAGCAGGGTTAAAACAATACAAATACAAAGCAAGGCTTAGTACATTAAACGAGTTAATGTACTGACAAGGTAGAAGCAAACCTAATATGCTACATGCTAGCTTATCCTCAAAGAAGATGGCTGATTTTGAGTTAATTTGCGTAAAGCCAAAATTAGTTCACAATACATGTATATATAATTGTAATCGAAAGTTGTAAACATTTAACAATATGTATGAGTAATAGAGCATGTCCAAATCATAATAGCATAAGTATATAGATCATCATTCCATTTTCACAAGATCAACTTGAAAGCATAAGTCTATACAGACGACAAGTCCCTAAGTCACTCAAAACCGTGAACATGGCTATCCGGTTAGTTTTAACTCTATAGAGTTTGTACACATCCACACGATGTGGTAGAAGCCCGAAGGCTACACGCTAGGTGGTCCGATGCCCGCGAAGCACCATCCACGCTCTCACATTGGGTGCGGCCTAGAGGCCACAACGTAGTCGTTACATTACTTAACCCCTAGCCTTGCACTAGCGACGATGCGTGTTACTCCGCGCTAGGGATCAACTAGCGCCACTAGGAGGGCGGGCCCACGCCACGCCTAGCATCGTGTAGGGCGTTACGGCCCTTCCCCACAGGGCACACCATCGTTATATTGGACAAACTTAATCACCCGCTACATAGTTCGTGTGGGAAGTCGGCCAGCATGATAAATATCATCAATCAATCTTAAATATAGCCCTAGTACCGTTACCGGCACCTAGGCACTACCCATACTACTCCGGCCTACCAAGATGCAAGGCTAGTGATTAAACAACTTAATGGGCTAAGGTCACCCCATAATAACGCGTGTGGCAGTACAATATACTAAGTTCATGACGTAGAGTTCAGTCCTTAATCGACTGAGGCGAACGCTCCCGCTATTGGTGCACAACTACTATCATATGCGCACCACTCGCCACCGAAGTCTAAAAGTCCACATTTTCTTTTCTTTAGTTCACAAGTCATCGAATGGGCACTCCTTTGTCCACTCGTTTTCAAAATTCACCAGTTCATAATCAAAGTACGATAGTAGTGTTCATAAGTTGTAAAGCATAGCATATGGCGGCATGTCACAATATTTGTCCCACATGAGCACTAGTAAGGTACTCTAAATCAATCCTAGGGGTATAACATTTGTGAGGGGAAGATAAATAGACAAGGTAGATCATGCAACAATTCAGGTATTAACTATCCATCCCATTTTTCACATAAGTGTAATTAAAAAACTAGATACCGCATGCAAATTTGCAATCAACATACTTTGCCTAGAAAACATAGGTTCAAAGTGTTCAAAGGAGGGGCTATACTTGCCTGGCTCCGCAAAGATCACATTGCATGGCAAGGTCAAAATAATAACACTGTTTGCTCCATCTTCGATACTATCGTCGCCTATTACAATTATACGCGTGCACGACAAATAATTGAACACATAAGAACCAAATATATGAAATGGATGCAGGGGCTCCTATGATCTTGGTAGGGTTCAAAAAGGATTGATTCCTACTCCGATTACTTATGTTTAGAACATGTTGAATTACACTAATGGAATCCTACTTATTACTGTACCAATTTTTAGGTGTGCATGTGACAAGTGTTCAAGTAAATTCCCAGGTTCCAGGAACGTAGGGTACTGCTGTACAAGACCTAGAAAATTGGTTTTGTGATTTTTAGAGCTCCCAACGATTTACTAAAATTTTTAACAAGTTGCAAATGCGTAATTTGAGTTGTTGAATTTTAAATGGTAGTTCATACAGAAAGAGAGTGAGTTCAGTATTATTCTAGTAGAGCGGAGAGTTTCAGGAGTTTAACAAAATTGGTTTCACTATTTTTGAAGCTATGGTGAATTCCCTATAGATTTTACAAGTCCTAGGTGTACCTTATATCATTCACTTGCTACTCAAATTTTAAAGAAAGTTTCTGTACAGTAACTGCTAGGTTTGACCTGACAATAAAATAGTGTGCCAGATTCTAAACTTAACAAAATTGGTTGGGCAATTTTTGAAGTTAAATTAAATTTCCTATGGATTTTAAAAGATGTAAACCTATTTCATACTACATTTATGTTACGCAAATTTTTTTGGACAATTCTATTTCAGAAGTGGCAATGTTTGAACCTACAGTAAAATAAATCAGGATTTTATGAAAGTAACAAAATTTGTTTGAACCCATTTGGACCTAAGATGAATTTGATATGATTTTTTTTACAAGTTCTAGGTATATAGGTATGTATACACATTAATTGTTTTATACCCCTATGAAGAAAATAGTGTCCTATGTGCACTAAATGTGCAAAGTTTTCATTTATAGTGAACCAGGGTAATGCCTACAAATCACCTAAGTGTGAATTCACAAATTTAAAGTTAGTGATGTATTTTTTTTTATAAATTCCTTTTTAGGTCTAGGTATAAATTTTGTATTAGTTCCATATGCATGGTCTAGGTGTTCATGTACATGAGTGGTGTGCAAGATTTTGTTCTATCAAAGTTATGAGGCCATATCTAGAAGACTTTCAGAATTGGTCCAACATTCAAAGTTGATATTCAGATATTTGATACGAATTTATATAGTTCTAAAGTTAGAAAGGAACATGATGGTTAAACAAAATTCTCAAATGACATGTATTCAAAATTTAATTGTTCTCTTTGCAAAGCCTGGAAATATTTTCTCTGATAGATTCACATAAATTTGAATTTATCTCAAATTGTGCATTTATGAATTTTCTATGAATTCTGAACAAATTTATACCTTCTCTGTTTCTTCTCTTCTGTTTCCCCCCTCTCTCTCGCAGGGCTGGCTGGGCAGTGAGCGTCGCCGGCGAAGACAGCGGCGGCGACAGTGATTGGCGGCGCGACTTTGGTCGACTTCAACAGATCAAATGAAGGCGAGGCCGAGGCGATCCTGATGGTGTTCGCATGGAAGCTGGGGATGGCGAAAGCGCTGGTGGCGATCGCCGGAAGCAGCGGCCGGTGGCGGCCAGCGAGGGGAACCGGGTTAGGGGCCGAATTGATGCGGGATTCCTCTCGATCTAGCACGTATGGAGCTCTAGGGACCTCACCTAATTGTTGCCAGGCTCCGGCAGGGTCGCTACGGCTCCGGCGATGACGACGCGGTACGGCGGCGGCGCAGGAACAACGGCGGCTCGATCCACCCAAGAACGTCCAACAAAGGTTGAAGCAAGGGTTACAGGATGGCCTGAGGATGGTTTAAACAAACTCACGGCGCTAGAGACTCACCAGAGACTGAGGATCGGCGGTGACGGCGCTCGGCCGAAGTTGAAGGAGACGGCCGGCGATCTTTGGGTGTTGGGGAGCTAGGGAGGAGGCGAGGGTGGTGGCGTGCTGGCGCAGGGCGCGGTGGTCTACCCAATCATGATATTGAAGGATGGGACCTTTTCTCGAAAAACTCCGGATCCCGAGAAGTTTTTAAGATGGTGCTCTTGTTACGTTACCTCGAATGGAATCCTCACTTAACTAAGCATAAGTGAAAACGTGGCTGAGAGTAAGTAATCCCCTTTCCTAGTGGTTGAGA
The DNA here is from genome assembly GCA_000325765.3 of Leersia perrieri. Taxonomy (NCBI): domain Eukaryota; kingdom Viridiplantae; phylum Streptophyta; class Magnoliopsida; order Poales; family Poaceae; genus Leersia; species Leersia perrieri. The sequence continues at coordinate 5,010,993 of CM002487.1, read as the reverse complement.
GGACCATCAGAAATATTGCGAAAAAAAGTGAAATGTCCAATCATTGTCCCAATTTGGGAGTGAATCGGTCCATAAGGAACCCCTCAAAGGGCTGCAATGGGAGGTCACGAAGGAAGTAAGGGGGCGTGTTAAGTTGAGAATTTCTAATGTAGCATCCTTTTGACGGTTGGGACGGCGGCGGCGCAGCTGGTGCGCGCGCGGCGTGCTTTGGGGACGCGGATGGATGACCGCGTTCCCGACGATGCGCTGAAGCTTGGAGGCTAGGATTTGGGGGTTGACTATGGCGTGATGAGGTGAGTTTAGTGAGATAGGTCTCGAGCAGCGGCGATGGATCGGCTGATCGTGACGGCGATCTCTTTCCAGCGGCCGGTGAGGAGATCGGCGGCGCTTGGAGCTACGTGGCTCGAAGGGGGTGTGGTTTCTTGCTTCTGGGGGTTTCTAGGAAGAGCGAGGAGATGTGTAGGGCGGTCGCCGCTCAAGGTGAGGTCGCAGAACGACGACACGGCGCAGCTGCGTGTCGATCTCGCTCCTGTGCATGTCACCAGCGGGCCTGCTCAATTTTTCTCCTGTGGCTGTGGTGTGGCAAGCCTGGGAGGCTGTCTTGGGGGTCAGGGTAGGGGTGAGTGCTTTGGGTAGTTTCCTGGTAGGAACAGTCCTAAAATAATTTCAGATATTTTCCTCTCCCCTCTCTTTCTTAAATTCTGTTTGACCATGAAAACTTTGTTGAAAAATCACCAAATTTTGTGTGAGGGTAGCTTTAAACCTGTAAGTTCCATTTTTCAAAGCTGTGCACAAAAATTCCAAATATTCTATGCTCAGTGATTTTTGCAAAAGAGGTCCAGCTGAAAGGAAAGTGAAATTTTTGGGCAGCTAGGATATTACTAAAAATTCTACAAAAATTATATTTGGTCAAGATAATTAATCTAGTATTTGAATAAATTATCACATAGGTGTGTTGCTGTTGGGTTTAGTATACTTTTATTGGATGTCCCTATTTAGCCGATTAGGATTAATCGTTCTACCCCTAATTAAATTATTGGACCCTATATCCGGAACGTGCCTAGAGTAACCCATGATAAGTCTTCACCAAATATTTGTTTCGGAATATTTTAGGGTCTTAGTATTTTTAGTACGATTTTTAGGGAGATATCTAACCGTCGTCGGGTTAGTGCAACTAGGTCTTTGCGAGGGCAATTAATAACTAAACGGCAGCGGCAAACCTACGGCTAATCGAGAAATAGGTCTAATCATATTGGCGATGCTACATGTGTGCCGAATTGTGTCACTAGGGTTTCTAGTCCTTTGTGGGAATCGGGTGGACCGCCCGATACGCAAAGGTCCTTCTAACGGTCGAAGTGCGACTTACGCCGCCGCTAGTCTTTCTATTACGATCGCGTCCGAGGTCGCCTAAATTAGCAAGGGTATGCACGTGGGCAGTTCATTTACAGTTAAGTTATGAGCTTTGTATTTCAGGTTCTTTATTTATCCTATATGATGCTTACATGGCCTAGTATGGAATGCATGCAGGGAAGATCCAAAAACAATGGAAAATAAAGCAAGCATACACTCGATGATTGTGTTGAGGGTTGAGATAAGTTTTAAACGGCCTAGTCATGCTTGTTTGTTATCCTCCAAAATAAACGATTCCTACGTTGTATTTTTGGTACTAGAAGGAAATGTTCACTGCCTAGCTAAATCTTCTGTTCTTAGTACTAGGTAAATCTTAGGAAGGCCGGGTAATTAAATCGGTTCAAAATTTCCCGTAAAAATTTTTCCCATGAAAAACCGACGATTAAGAACTCGTCTTTCATGTATGTTACAACAACTGACCTAGTTCGCACCTAACCGATGCATCACGTCCCAGAAGCACGATCTCTACGGTGATGACACATCAAAAAGTTGTATTGATTGTGTGTATCTTTACAATATCCGGGTGTACAATATTAATATCGATGGGTAATTCGACTCCTACTAGCACATGACTCGATCGGCTTAACATATGCGATTGTTACAAACAAGGAAACTTAAGATTCCTTTATTACAAGACATAGAAACTAACAAACCTTTCCTAATCTAGACTTGGACTCCAAACATGGAAACCGATACAAGTCATTGCACCTGATTCTGATCGACATCCTCTTTCTCGTCTTCCAAATCGAAATCATCCCGGTCCGTTTTGTGATCGGTTTCTCCTGTAGTCGATGCCAAAATCTGGTGTCAACAATACCCTCCAGAACCGCCATCAGCGTACACATGGAGCTAGAGGTGAGGCGCCGCCAGACTGGTTCGACCGAACCAGGGCAGCAACCCACCGACTTCTCCTTTAGTTGGGTCTCTGATAGGTAGGCCCTTACGACAGTTTGTGGTGCAATGACGGTTATCTTAGGTTTTAACCCTATCAGGTGGGCCCTCTTAATCTCAAGCTTGCTTGAGAGTGAGGTTTCCTCCATTATCTTCTCAATTTTTATTATATTTTCCATAAAAGCAAATATTTCACTACAACAGGAACCCCTTTTCACCAACCGATAGGCAGCAACAGATGAAACAATCATTGCAAGTAATCGGTTCACAACAGACGGACCGCCTTATCCAAGTCACACCTTCACATGATTAGGTCAAAAGGAGGAAGAAAACCGAAGTGTATGCAAGCTTCTGTTTTATTGCATTCCCATAAACCAGATTAGCAGATCGCCTCTGCCGCCGCAACCTCCTCATCAGACCCATCCACCACCAGCGCATCACCTCGTCATCGACGGATCGAGCCATCCTCAGCCACAGGAGCAGTGATTAGTGATTACCCTCCACTAGACCAAAAAAACGTTTTTGCAGGCGGGATAAATAGGTTTTTGTGGGTGGGTATGGGCATCGTCCGATTGCAACCGCCTGCAAAAATCATCCATTTTTGCAGGCGGGCCGGAGCCCATCCGCAAAAAGATTTTTTTTGGGCGTCGACTTCTTTTTCTAGGCGGGGCGAGTTCCGCCTGGAAAAATACCTTTATAGGCGGCCAATTTAGTTGCCCGGCAGGAAAAATAATAAAAAATATTAATAAAAAAACTAACCAACACCGGCTGCCAGCCGCCGTTGGCGTCGCCGCCCTCACCCCCGCTCAGCACGTGGGGCGTTGCCGTAGCCGCCCTTGCCCCCGCTCCATGCGCAGGGCGCCGCCACCGCCGGCCCCTCCGGATCAGCATCTGGAGGGAGGCCCCCGCTCCGTCGTGAGCCACCGGTGCCTAAAAGGTGTTGCCGCGCGCCGCCGCCGCCACCATCCCCATGGCCATGGCCACCCTTGCCTACACCTCTCCGCCAGGCCGTGGCGCTACCGCAGTCCGAGGTCGCTTGCCCCTCCAGATCTGCATCTCGAGCCCATCCATATCTGGATCTGGAGGGAGGCCCCCACTCCACCACGAGCCATCGCGTGCCCTTGCCGGCAGGCGCCTCGAGCCGTCGCCCCCGCTCGCTGCTCTCTATCGCACTGCCTCCACACTAGTACCCACGCTGACCGCCACGAGCCTCCGGCGCCATGGCAGGCCGCCGTTGCTATGCCCCAACGCCGCGCTGCCACCTGCCCGCCGTCACTAGCCTCCCTCTCCCTCCAGATCTAGAGGTACGCGGGGGTGCCAGCCACCACCGACCGCTCGCCTGCCGCCGCCAGCGGGCGATAGCCCGAACTGAGTGATCGAGGGAGAGAGTGAGCCGAGAGAAAAAGAGAAGGGTGAGAGAGGAGTGGATGAGAGGATAAGATAGAGAGGAGAGGACGAGAGGATAAGAGAGAATCTCAGGCCGGTCCACCTTCTTTTTTTTTCTCCCTCCACTCTTTTTTGAAATTTTGATTTTTACAGGCGATGGCGCTTCTCCCTCGTCTTCAAAAATCTGATTTTTGCAGGCGGGTCATCTAGTGAGCCGCCCACAAAAATAGATTGATTTTTGCGGACAGCTCACTCCTGCAAAAATGACGGGTCTGTTCGTCGCTGGCTCGGTCTCCATTTTTGCAGTGGCTCCGGTGTAGTCTTGCTGCCAGCAAAAATGTTTTACAACCGTCCGATAAAATAATTAAAAGAATTAAAAGAATCACAGTTACATCCTCTGGAACTAAAGTTACATCATATAGAAAGTTACATCCCTCATAACTAAAAGTGTTATTGATGACACTATTAATAAAGCTCCATAATATTTCCAATTTTTTATCACTATTTTATGTGAACTTTAAAATTCCAATGTTTAAATTGGTATTATATGCTTCAAATCAGCAGAAATAGTGGTAAAAATTTGTAAAAAAAATGTTCAAAGGTATCTGATAATAATGCACATATGCATCATACAAAATTTCATTACAAAAAAGATGACTTGTATATATAAACAAAAAAGAGAAATATTGTTAGGGTGTAAAGGTGAGCCATTTCTAATAGTTTGGGATGTAAAATAAACCAAAAAATAGTTTAGGGGATCCAATGAAATAGTTTAGAGGAGTAAAATGGATTTTTTCCAAATAAAAATCCACAAGCATGCACGGGACAAGGTAAAATTCATTGGTACATGAGAGAAATTGAGAGGAATTTCATTGGTACATAAGGAAGATTACCTATACTCCCTCTGTCCCACAATACAAGGACTTTGCCTATTTGATTCCATTCTTTAACCATTCATCTTATTGAAAATTTAGTGCGAGTATAAAAAATAATAAATCTTGCTTAAATACTTTTTTTAATAAAATTAAGTAAATAACAAACAAAACAAATAATAGTTTCAATTTTTGTAATAAGACAAATGGTCAGAACGTTGTAAGTAATAAATCAAAATCGCTTATAATATGGCATGGAGGGAGTAGCTAGCTACTGAAACTAGCCTAAAACCGTATTTGTGCACTGGTTTAGTTCAACTATTGTCACTTGGTCTCCCTACATTAATATATGTCTTGGCTTCTCTTAGCGTGATCCAACCCTCACATTTACTCGATCGATGGTTACATTGTATATGTCAAGAAGTCAAAATCATTCAGGAGATCACATGCAGTAACAGTTAATTCAGTATTGACCGATACTATCGATGATGGATAGAGATTAATTACATACTACCTAGTTGACTAGCTAAGGCCTATATATAGTAGTACTGTAGCTAGCTACGAAGCATATGACGGTTCGATCCGGTTGATCCATTTTTACCTCCAGTTCAATCGCGGGGAGCTTGTCGACAATTAATCAGTGAAGAAATATGGCCCTCCCAGCTGACAGAGAGCTGTTCAGGATCTCCGTTGTCCCCAATGCATACGAGAACAGAGAGTACTACCTTGTCGTCGACAACCAAAGCATGGTCGTGTTAATGGACTTGCAACGCGAACAAGACTTCGCAAATATTCGTGGGTGTGAGGTACATTTTTGCATTCATAAGTAGGATGTAGTTCGTTAGCTAGCTCTATTGTTTTCTGGAGGCCGTATGGAATTGACGTTTCATCGTCCGTAATATCGTCGTTTTATCCGGTGCATATGAATTTATGCATCCATCTCTATGGATCGTTGATTGTGTCTTTGCAGCTCTGGTGCATGGTGAGGAACGCAAATAATCAGGGGCCGCCGGAAGTCCTCCTCTATAACGTAACTAATATGCACCGCCCCATTAGATTAGATATGGGCGAGAGGGACCTGAACATAAGAGTGAGCAACCCAGGTGAGGTCCCAACGAACTGGAGGATTCACCAGGTGATGAACGACAATCCAGTAAGTTTGTGTGTGCGCCTCTCTCTCTCTCTCTCTCTTTTCGTTACCGGCCGTAAGGAACAAATTAGCTTGCAATAATGCAATCGATAAAATCATCTCTAGCACTACATGAAATATTATTTCATGCATAAATAATATAATCATGTCTTCGCGATCGTTACCCTTTGCTTACATGCATGGTCAAAAACTTCGGACTAATTAATCAAGCTCGACAACGGGATCCGGTACTACATTGAGTGCGGTCACACTGGCCTCATCTGGAAAGCCTTGCGCACTATCGAACACGACCTCACCATCACACTGGTGCAGAGGCCGCCCGAGGATGATCAGCAAGTGGTGGTGATCCCAGATGTGTCTATGTGCCGCTGGAAATTAGTCCCCGCACCTCCAGGTAGTATTGTGAAATTAAGATGCCTAACTATATGCAATTAATGTTTCAAGCATATATATATGCATGAAGGTCGGCATTCTCTCACGACTAGCCAGCTATATATACACATGTTCAAATTGAGTTTTTTCTCTTTTTCAGGGGCAGAAGGTGGTGGTGCTCCTGGAGACCACCCCGATGATGGCGATGAAGATGGCCGTTCCAGGAGTAAGTGAATTTTAGATGAAAGGATTTAGGCCTGTTTAATTATTTGGTCGTCCGAGGCCCATATGCATGTTATTTGGCTAACCGTACCCGTTTTTTTAAGAAATAAATGTTTGACGTCTTGACGTGTATCAAAAGACACATAAACAACAAGTATTTTGTTTATTATAAAATGTAACGGCAATGAAACACTAGATCCATTTTCAACTATGTCATTATGAATGAATTTAAGACACGGATATTGATGTATTTTTCATGCGAGCCACATTGATCTGATTACAATTCTATAAAGGAAACGTCTAACTAGATTGTAGTAATACATGTGCATGGTGACTTTCTCTCCTAGAAGGTAGTAGATAGGCCCCTCCCCACCCCCCAACACCGGCACAAAAATCAGTGCAGGATATTAGTTATGACCCGACACAAATAAAACTGGTACAAATGTTGCCACATTGTCTGTGTACCCGGTATCTCTAAGAATTGGCGCTAATGACACTCATCGGTGCTGATTTATAGTAAAAACCAGCACTCATAATATTAGGATCATATTTTTATTATAAACCAGCACACATGACTGTAGTTAACAATCTCAGTCGTTTATAATGAAACTCGCCAATAATATTATTAGTGTCAGTTTTTATTTTAAACCGTCACTGATGAGTGCCATTAGTGCCGGTTCTTAGATATATTGGGTGCACGGACTGGGTGGGTGGGTTGTAATCCCTTGTTTGTATTGGGTTTTACAAAACTGGAACAAAAGTGGCATCCCAAATATGGTTTTCGGTGGTAAAGATACTCAAGGTAATCATACATGCATGTAGTAGCTTTTATTCGGTGAATGGCAGAAAAAAAAACAGTGGCAATCTGCAACAAACGTGTCTAGTGGCGGATCAGAATTAAAATATAGCTGGGTCGGAAATACACCGTCAAGCATCGTATGAGTCAATAATTCAAGCATCCAGTGACAAAATCAAAATAATATAGCCTCGATACCTAACTCCAGGATTTTTCTTAATCTTATAGTGAAAAATGACCATATTTTCTACTTAAATTAAGCTGATAGCCTTAGAAAAATATCTGGTGGTCTTTAGAGATTTGAGACAACACAGGCCGTAGCTGGGTCGGCCGACCCACCTGCTAATAATAGGGTAGATCTGCCATTGAACGTGTCTATCACTACAAGTCGAATTTGTGTGCCTTCTCGTGTTGGCGGCGGCAATGGAACGTGGCATGGCCCTATTCCAACCATTGTCACATTATTTAAAGGTAACGTAATACACCATTAATACATCATGTCTAACATCTCACAGGAATATTTTTGGAGCCTGTGTTGTAGCCGGCTCCAAATTTAGTGTTTTCTCTCGCTTCTCCCCTCGCCCTAAGTGGAAATCAAATGTTGTAAACTTTTAAGCCCGCTTACATCACTTATTTAATCTGCTCTTAAATCAGAAATCAACGAAAAATATGCCTATGTCCCTTCCCGCTCAGCGAGAAAAATCGATTCCTGCGCGACAGATGGTTGGGGAAAAAAAGGGTATCCAGAACCCCCGATGAGGCTATCGGTAAATATGGAAGAAGAACAAGAAGAAAACTCGTCGCTGCCTCCACATCCCCAACCCTTTCACGCTCCAGCGTCACGACTGCTCCTTAACAGATTTCGCGACGAGACGGCGAAGACAACAGAAGCACCACATGCCATTGCCTACCTGCCGGTCTACACGCCGTCCCACTATGAAAATTATTAATCTATAGTAACCTAAAGTTTATTGCACTGACCCTAAAATTACAGTAGAGAGATTTTGAAGTACAATGCAAGTTAGAGTAGTTTTTATCCCAATAGGATTCTACTTTATCTCTAATATTTATTTAGTACTCTATTTATCTCTAACAGAATATCTCTATTTCTAGAATCCCATTAAGTCAAAACGGGAACAAAATACGTGATTGTTTGCGACTGAATTTAAAATCTGATCTGATTCCACCATCTTGAATGCTTCCACCACCTTTTCTTCACCATCATTAATTACATATATGATGGATGGTCTGCCACCCAGTGTGGTTCCTATGTCTCCTTCTGATGTCATCCCTTAATGTTCTCTATTTCTCGTGTAGTCGTAGCGGGAGAGCCGTGGACGTAGTGATGACACGGACGATTTGACTAGAGCTGTCAACAATGACTTTTTGTAGACGTAGTCGATCATGAAGTAGCCATGGCCATGGTAATCGATGTAACAGCAAATTGCCAAAGGCAAAAAAATTGGCCGTAATAAAGTAACATCTTGCATCTTTTAGATGTCAGAGGATACAATCTTGGACGTCTTGCATATGTTAGAGGACATGCCGTTGTAGATGACGCGGTTGATTCCATTGTTGCTGTTGTGGTCGATGTTGTTGTAAAGGACCGGTCGATCGTTGCCATCATTGATGATGCGTCTTGCAGACGTATCTATCAGAGGGCACTGTTGTTCATCGTTGTGTATGAAGTGCTGGCGGCATGCAATCATATTAAGGAGGACCGATGGCGATATAGTTATCAATGACGATTAATTTTGTCGGTGTAGTCGTAAAGGATGGTCGGTGCAAGAGGTGTAGACTTGTAGTCGATCAATGTACTTGCGCATGTATATGTGATCAGATCAGCCCGTCATGGCGGTCCATGATGTCGGACGTCTATCGAATCATCATGCTTGGGATCAATTTGCACATTACGAGGGTCGTGTGCAGCGTCAATGGACACGTCTGCATATACCGCATGGGCAGATCGACGTTGTCTTAGGGTTACGGGGAGGCTACGCTAGCGCAAAACAAAATTTTCTACCCCATAAAATAGGAACTACTATTGTTATAGGTCATGGGATTAGCACTAAACGCGCAGATGCAGCGAAACCATCTCGGTGTAAAAAACGCATCATGGTTGCAGTGTCATGCAGTTGATCAATGTGACCTCCTCGATTACGTCCTCACATGCGGCTCATCCTCGTACTCTAGATGCAACACCTCCGAGCAACCCACACGTACAGGGAGGAAACCAGTCGTGCTTCGGACTGTTAGGTCCGCGAGAGCAACAAAGATGTGCGTGGGCATGGAGAGATTGGCGGTTGTCGTGTATTGCCCTATTCCATGCGCCCCATCCATATCTGTTCTAATAGGATTCCGAACCCAAGGCTAAACCTAATGGATTCACGCACATATATATACATGGCCCAAGTACTCCTACTCAGCCCAATAGTCGACAACAGCCTCTAGCAAGACGTATCAACTCCTATGCACACGTAAAGATCATATCAGGCGAACCATCACCAACATCATGTACAAGCTATTCTCTTTGCCTCATGATATTTGGTCTAGGTTCAAGCTGACCTCTCTTTCTCGATGCATTGACACTTAACCTAACATGACCATATATTTCTTTATCTGATGACTTCAGGGGCGTAGAGATATCTCTCTGATAGAGAGGGGCAAATCCCATCTTGAATGACCATGCCCCACAACATGCTTCATGACAAACCCGAAAGCTACATTTATAACTACCCAGTTATGGAGTAGCGTTTGATAATCTCTGGGTAGGTCGGTTCACATCTTGAGAATATATGGCAATTCCATGTCAAAGGACAAAACATACATGTTGTGTAAATAGAGAAAAATACTACAATATCTCAATTGGGTCAGTTCAGTATCATGTCACACATACGCCCACATTATTAGTTTGGCATCTGTATGTCCATGACTTGTGAAACATAGTCATCAAGTAATACATGTACTAGTTGTCAACTCCGACTAAGGACAACTTTAGAATAACCATACAAGTATGATCATCTCTATGATTCACAAGCGTTGCTCCTTCATGGCTCCTCTCCTGCTTGCTTCCCGCGGCTGCTCAGATCGCTTAGACAGTTACCATGTAGGGTACTCCGGCGATGATGATCACGAGGGACTAAAAATATTACTAACCAGGACTAAAAATAAATTTTAGTCACATGTCAGACCCCTAATATTTTTAGTCCTGGTTGGTGTAACCAACCGGGACTAAAATGAACCTTTAGTCCCGGTTGGTAAAAACTATTTTTAGTCCCAGTTGGAATAACCAACCAGGATCAAAATGCATCGATCTTATCTTCTTCTTACCTGCTCCACATTTATTTAGTCCGGCCTTATCCTCTCCTCAAACAGTGTCCTCATCTCTCCCGATCCATCTTCTCAATCTATCTTGTCCCTCCCACTCGATCTCCTCCCTCTTCCCCCACGCGGCGGCGTGCAGCAGGGACGGGCGACACCCGCACGGTAGCCCGCACGACCGGTTTCGGCAGCTTGTGCGGTGACCCGAGCGCAGACGGGATGGGCGGCGGCGCGGCAGCGGCAGTCCGCTCGATCGGCGGCGGAGGCCTGAGCGGCAGCTCAGGCAGTGGCGGCCTGTGCAGCTGCCCGTGCGACGGTGGAGCAGCTCACAGGGCCGGTGGCCGAGCGGAAGGCCCACAGCCGGCTAGCGCCCTGCGGCAGATTGGACGGTTGTGTTTTTTTTGTTTTGTTTTGTTAATGTGAATGTTGTTTATCTTTTGTAGATTTGGGGCTGATTTTTTTTTGACTTGTGCGAATGTTATAGATCTTGTGTTGATTTGAAGATGAATATTTGTGATTGATTTTTGAATGGGTATTATTGTCTTGATTTGGGGTTGAATATTTGTGATTGATTTGTTAATGAGTATTATTGTGCATGTTTTGTGAGGATTTGTAGAAAATAGCAATGCAAGAATTGAAAAAGAAAACAAGTGTGACTTAAAGTTGGTGTTGTGAGGACAGGTGTTGGTATTTGTTACGATCATAGATAAATCCGTAAGCGCACGAAATACTGCTGTAGAACTTCACCTTCAGGTGACCCAAAAGGATATCGAACTAGGAAACACTACTAGATTTTTTGCCTTTCGCATCAAAAACGTGGCATTAGGGCCTAAATAGTGGCAATAACTATCAATTGCCATGATGTTGTGGTCATTGGGTGTCGTGGCAATTACTTTTGTGGTATAAACTTTGGACAACGACTTTTATACTTCATTGTAATAAATATGGTTATTGCCATGGAACGAGGCATTGTATTTTATACTAGTTGCAATGGCCGATGTCGTGGCAATAGTATGTCTTTCCATGACATAAGGCATTGCATTAGACATCACTAACAACAGATTTACCCCCAAAGGAGGCACATGCGTGATGTATTAAAAATTCAAATAAAATCCAAAAAAATATTTTGAAATTTTTTTAACCATTAGGAACATTACCACATCACCAGCCATGCATCTACAATTTTTTTTATTGTTTTCTAATCTTGTATTATATGAGATTCGAACCCAAGACCTTTATCTCTCCAAATAGCAACCTTACCGCCGGGCTATGAGCTCACGTTGAGTATGAGCTCGTCCACCATCCGCGCAATAAACTATTGCAACGAAATTGAAGATTATCACAACCAAAAAATTTTGTTGTAGTAGTATCAACATATCGCAACCATTTCATAAAATGGTAGTAATAACAGCTATATATTGCAACAAAAAAAAAGATTATCATAACAGAAAACACTCATGGCAATACTGTTCACATACCGCAACAGTTTCTTACAATGGTGGTAATAAACCAAACTATTGCAAAAAAATAAAGGTTATCGTAACGCAAGATATTCTTTGAAATATTGTTCACCTATTGCAACCATTTCTCGTGATGGTGGCAATAGCAACTATCTATTGCAACAAAATTTAAGATTATCACAACAAAACAAATTTGTGGTAATATTCTCCCCATATTGCAACCATTTCAGAAAATAGTAGCATAACACCTATCTATTGCAACTAAATGTATGTTGTTGCAATGATCTTTGTGCAATAAGGTAAAAATCTGGTTGGGGAACGTGTATAATCTACCTAAGGCTAGTTTATCCAACGACAACAACCACTGGTAGGCTAGGCTAGGCTAGACAGGACTTTCTAGATGTTTTAATTACCCAAGCTAAGTTAAAGCTAATTTCCTATCTGTTGCTTCGGGCACCGACCCCTACTGGTCTGCCAGTGTGGTTCCAGCTATAGCTCTATGATGTATCCAAACGTGGAGAATTACTAGGACGGAATTCAAGGCTGTCACCACCTGCCGTCTACCTCTGACAAATCCGTGGGATACACAACAAAGAAAGGTAATCTCTAACCTACACACCACGTCTAAGTTATTAATTACTATTCTAATACTCTCGGAGTAAGTTTCTTCTTTATCCAGAGTCCTAGTACTGGAGCACTTAGTATGAATTCTAAATAACAAACCCGCAAAGATAGAAGTACATCTTACACAGATTAAGTAATTAAATAACATAAGAAAGAATCTCGAATGCTTAGTTTATAGAAGAATCCTTCTCCAAACCTAGAGCAGAGTGTACCGATAGCTCCGGTACTCCTCCAAAACTACTTCTAGAGAGTTGCATCCACCGAGGTAGAAGTTGGAGGGAGCGCTAAACTTCCAGGCACTCCTTCAGATATTTCCTTACTCTACCTATTCTAAGCTACATGGAGCCTCTTATAATTCAGCTCACGTATGTTGTGGTGTGTGAAGTGAAGAATTAGGAGGCTATTTATAGGACAAAAGGTGTCTTGGGAATATGGAGATGTTCGAAGCAACCTATGAGCATCTTTCTTCTTCTCATGTCAAGTGTCCATGGTTTCTTCTGGTGGAAGTAAGTAGAACCGTCTTTGGGATGCTTTGAGGAAGTGACACGTGAAAGACCAGGATCAGAAGCACTGGTGGATCCCACCTCCTGGCCTCTCTTTTGGCAAGGACACTGATCAGTGGGTCCTGATGTCAGCTATAGTTGCAATGACGGTTTCCATGATGATTTCACCGGATTTGTGGGCCCTTCAATCCGTGTGCTTTTGCATGATTGGCTGGAGGTATATTTCCTCGCATGACGGGTGTGTTTTCTTTACCAACACTAGTGAAAATGATTACTAATAAACCCTACCACTAGGTTAGATATTTTATTATTTATATGCAGGTATTGACGGTCAAATATTATGATTTAAGGACCGTCAACAACAGGATGCTAACTTTGGTCTAGTTTTTAGTCCCGGTTGGTAACAAGTCCTAGTGAGTGTTATCAACCGGAAATAATATCAACCGGAAATAAAAACAGGTTTTAAATCCCGATTAGAAAACCAGAAATAAACAGGTCTAGGACCCTTTAGTCCCGGATTTGATGTCCCGATTAGAAAATTAGGACTAAAATGGTTTCCTAACCGAGGCTAAAGTCCATCTCTACAAGTGTTCTTCTTTTGTTCGAGAGACTAAGGGCCCAGAATGCCATCCTAAGAAACACGCCTGACTCAGACGTCCAATTTCGGTCGCCTGCGGTTGAATGGACCTGCCTGAGCGAGAGTGCTCAGGCCAGGGTACTAACCAAACACGCCCTTTCCCATTGCTCACATACAGCGGACCGCTGCCTGGGCTTGCCTTAGCCTTTACGTCGTCGTGGCCTCTGCACAGAACCAAAACAGCCGTCTGCTACCATGCTTCTTCCTTGGCCAGCTTGGCATCCACCAAGCCCAAGACCAAACAGCCACGTTCCTGACTTGGCATCCTGCCAATCAAAGCATGCACACATGCACATACCGTGTACCATCAAGCCATGCATCAGTTCGTCACTAACCATGCATGCACAGGTATACATGCATACAGCCGTGTACAATACCCAAATTACTGTAGCACCTTAATTCTTCTCGCATTTTTTCGGCGCTCGCACATATAACTCTGTGAAGCCAGTCATGAATAATTTTTATTTAATTTATTATTTATAAAGCTAATTGTTGTTCATCACAATCTATTAACAATGACATTGATTTTACAGTCGAAAGACCAGGTACAAGGGCGACCTGTCGTTATCGAATTAAAATAACGGTGATAGAGAAAAAAAAAAGTACTCCCTCCGGACATGAATGATAGACGTTGGTTCGTATAAAAAAAAATGGAGGGAGTATGAAACAACACCTATGAACATTATTCACCGGGAGGTGAAAGGTCCTGTGTAGGCTGTGCTGTTTGTTGGATGGACTGAAGTAGTAGAATAATCAGGAGTATTAAATATTAGTAGAATAATTAGGAGTATCTAAACTACTTCAGTCCATCCAACAACACCTATGGGTGAATCCAGGGATTTTTTTTTCTATATTTATTAGAATAACTCCGGACATGAGGTTGTTTGCATCAGTGACTTTTTTTTAAGTTCGTGTTACATCGGATGTTTGCACGTCAATTAGGAGTATTAAATATAGACTGATAATAAAACTAATTTTATAAATAAAGGCTAATTCGCGAGATGATTTTTTTAAACCTAATTAATCCACGATTAGCAAATGTTTACTGTAGCATCACATTCGCAAATCATGGACTAATTAGGCTCAATAGATTCGTCTCGCGAAATAGTCCAAAAGTATGAGGTGTGTTTTATTAATAGTCTATATTTAATACTTTTAATTAGTGTGTAAACATCCGATATGACAGAGACTTAAAAAAAGTTGGAGGATCCAGACAGGTCTAAATTATCTGCGCCGCTCTGCACGACTCCCATGCGTTGCCACGTCGCACGAATCCATTCGGCCACGCGTTCCGAATGAGCCAGCAAGATGACGTCGGGGTCAGCGCTGGCTGGTGGAGTGGTGGTGCATGCTCATGCCGTGTGGAGTAACGGTGCTTGAGGCTTAAGTAGAGCATATTTTCAGTGTAACAAGACAATGCACTGCAAATTTAGGGCCCTTTGAATCACAGGACTGTGGAAAAAAAGAATAGAAAAAATATATGATTTTCACAGGAATGCAAGGAAAAAACAGATAATTGTAAAACACAGAAAAATTTTGTAGAGATATGCGTTTGATTGGAACACAGGAAATTTGCCTCGATCCTTCGCATAGCAAGAAAATGAGCTTGGAGTGGATGTTTTGATTTATATGTTTTGCCTCCAAAATCGAAGAAAAGGAAAAGTTTCACGTCTTTTTCTTTTGCTTGTTCCAAAGGCGTGAATAGTAGTTTTTCCTATGGGATTTCCATTCCTCCGTTTTTCCTCTATATCAAATGGGCCCTTAGTCTAGATGGCATGCATCAAAGTTTACTGTTTAATTAAATTGACCTACGTTCCACAGTATAAGGCTGTAAAGCAAATTATATAGCTAATATGTATAATAATTTCTCTATACGCGCTCTAATTTTCTCATCGTATCCCATATATATACATACATACATATATATATATACATATCCATATATATATACACATATATATACATATATACATACACACATATACATATACATACATATATATATAGAGAGCTAGCTCTTACATGATAGCCCATCTTTCTTATTTTTATGGTCTCTTTTCTCCGCATCAGGTTACAGTTAACTTAGAACCAAACTATATATTCTAGTCTCTCTTACAGGTCGGTAATCTATGAAATGAACTAGACCCTTTTGGTTCGTTAAAATAAATTAGACAATAATCAACGACTAAGATATCATTGTATCTATTGCTTATAAAGATGTTCGATGTGATATCTTAGAATACCTCATATGGATAACAAGTAGAACGACACCTCGATCAATTTTTATCTTATTTATTGACGTTAATTCAGTCGATTTTTTTCTTCCGCATGGTCTTGCCTCTACTCTATTTATGTGCTCCCGTATTACTGTATTCATTACAAGCTCATGACATATATACGTGATTTTTAAATCCACCTCACATTTAATTTGTTTTTGTAATGCAATAGAACAGAGGACTGGTTCTTATTTAGTTTCTGGGAGAAGAGTGTAGACAGTACGGTCTTTCGCAGGGCAGTACAAACTTTTCTGAAAGTGTGCCAATTTAATTTGTGGCTGCAGTCTGCAAGTTTGCATTCTTTTATGATAATTGGTCATACCCAAACCAGACATGCAAATGGTCGTCACAATAGTTTGCAAGGTATAAAAAAACTTTATCCAGCAAATGGTTATACACAAATGGTCATACGAGTCTAAAAAAAAACAAATGGTCATACACAAACTAAATATGATATTGTACCAGTTTCTGTCAACTGCAAAAACCCCGCTATTAATATATGATAAATATATAGACTAGGTGTAGATTAAAAGAAACTTAACCGCTCTTCAAATATTTGTGGCAACTAGCAATCGAAGAAAAAGATGTATGGGTTCACCAACAATTTAAAAGTAGCACAAATTTACTTTCCACCGTCTTATTAATTCCTCAGATCAATTATTTTTCTTATGCATAGGAACACGGAAAGGTGCTCAAATTGGTTCTCGAACGGCTTCAAGCTATAGTGATTTGCATGGTACTATGAATATTTCTGAAGGAGGTGAGCCAGTGTAAATTTTGTTTTTTTTTTATTTTACGACGTGCTGGATTCACTAGTTCTCCTAATTATTAATTTTAAGGTACTGTACATAATGTCTAGTAGTTGTGCATATTCCACATAGTATTCCTGAACACAAAAGTATCGTTTCTAGGGTTTAGATGCAGTTGCTATGTCGATTTTATATTGTGACAGCAAGTTTGCATTCTTTTATGATTTATTGACTATTCTGAAGCAGTTTGTACGAGAGCTAATTATTTATGGTACCATAAAGTTTGTTTCACAACCTTTTCATTGACCAATAAAAAAGGATCTTTTTTACACCTAGATGCAGTTGATTATTTATCGATTTTACTGGACTGCATATATGTCGTTAACAAGATGAAAGGCACCTCGACTTATTTGTCTCTTAGACGCGCCTTTCTTCCAGAATATCGGTATCGGAAAATTCATATAAATGACATTAATTATTACACGCAAAGTGAATATTTGCGTAAACCTCTGTCAATGGTTTCAAGCACAAGAGACCCTTATTACATTTTAGACTCTTACTCCTCCTTTTACATCTGAGAAATAGAATTCAGTATGTCGCCTTCAAGATCAGCTGGATAGACATCAAAACTAATGTTGTGTTAAAACCCAAGTCATCTCGACTTAGACAGATTGTCCAACAAATGGTCATACACAAAGGAGAAATGATTTTGTACCAAAGTTTCTGTCAACTGCAAAAACCCAGTTATTAATATACGATAAATATACAGTAAGGTGTAGAATAAAAGAAACTTAACCGCTCTTCAAATATTTGTGGCAACTAGCAATCGAAGAAAAAGATGTATGGGTTCACCAACAATTTCAAAGTAACATATCAAATTTACTTTCCATCGCCTTTGTGTTCCTTGGCTTAAGCTTATTAATTCCTGAACTGTTTTTCTTATGCAATAGGAACACGGAAAGGTGCTCAATTTGGTTATCAAACGGCTTCAAACAATAGTTATTTGCGTGGTACTATGAACATTTCTAAAGGAGGTGAGCCAGTGTAATTTTTTTTTTTTGTGACGTGCTGGATTCACTAGTTCTCCTAATTATTAATTTTAAGGTACTGTACATAATGTCTAGTAGTTGTGCATATTCCACATATTATTCCTGAACACAAAAGTATCATTTGTAAGGTTTAGATGCCGTTGCTATGTCTATTTTATTTTGTGTCAGCAAGTTTGCATTCTTTTATGATTTATTGATTATTGCGAAGCAGTTTGTACTAGAGCTAATTATTTATGGTACCATAAAGTTTCGCTACATTTTCAATGACCAACAAAAAAAAGCATCTTTTTACACCTAGCTGCAGTTGATAGTATTTATTTATCGATTTTACTGGACTGCATATATATCGTTAACAAGCTGAACGGCACCTCGACTTGTTTGTCTCTTCGGGGGCCCTTTTTTTTTTCAGAATAATATTTTCAGCTTGGTATCGACCAATTCATATAAATGACACTATTACAAGCAAAGTGAATATTTGCGAAAACCTCTGTCAATGTTTCAAGCACAAGACACCCTTATTTTATTTGAGATCCTTAGTCCTCCTCCTTTTACAACAGGGAAGTAGAATTCTGTACGTCGCCTTAAGATCACCTGCATAGACATCAAAACTAATGCTGTGTTATAAGCCAAGTCATCTGTACTTAGACAAATTGTCCAACAAATGGTTACACACAAACCAGATATGATTTTGTACCAACGTTTCTGTCAACTGCTAAAACCCAGTTATTAATATACGATAAATATATAGACAAGGTGTAGATTAAAAGAAACTTAACCGCTCTTCAAATATTTGTGGCAGCTAGCAATCAAAGAAAAAAATGTATGGGTTCACCAACAATTTAAAAGTAACATGTCAATATTTCTTTCCACTGCCTTTGTGTTCCTTGGCTTATTAATTTCTCAAATCAATTATTTTTCATATAAAATAGGAACAGGGCAAGGTGCTCAATTTGGTAATCGAATGGTTTCAAACTGTCGTGATTTGCTTGGTACTATGAACATTTCTGAAGGAGGTAAGCCAGTGTAATTATTTTTTTTATTTTGCAATGTGCTGGATTCGCTAGTTCTCCTAATTATTAATTTCAGGTACTATATATAATGTCTAGTAGTTGTGCATATTCCACATATTATTCCTAAACACAAAAGTATCGTTTCTAAGGTTTAGTTGCAGTTGCTATGTCGATTTTATTTTTACAGATCTAACGTAAGTAAACAATTGATAGTAGAGATGCTCTTACCTAGCCTGTTTATGTATTTACATGTTCCCGCACAAATCTTTGTGCCATGTAAGGAATACCACTATCACGTCATCATCTATATAGCAAAACTACTTATAATCACTCAATGGGTTATTCAAGCCAGTTTTCATACTGAGATAGAATAGCTGGTTTCATACTTTAGGGGTTAAGTAGACTAACCATAGTACTTTCAACGATAAAATAGACTTTTCCTTCTTGGATTAATCGAGAAGGGTACCCACAATTATATAATGAAGGATTGTTTGACCAAACCTTGATACGATTTTCTGTGTTGACCACCTTATAAAGGTCCTGCTTCCTTGGATAACTCAAAAATGAGCACCCGAAATGATGCTGAAAATAGGACCAACCAGCCCGCGGAAATGTCTGCATCATCCAAGGATAAGTAATTTTTCCGCTCTGTACAAGATTAGTTGCATTTGTATGTTTTCAATTGATATTGTTTCTACAAAGTTGGCCAGTGTCACCAAGGATGTGGTATTAACTTATGCGTTTCCCTCTCATCGTAACGCAGTCACGACGCTGGAGCTAGGTTGATCGCCAATCACTGAGGGCAGGCCCCCTGTTGTGAGTATCTCAGCTTTTACATGTTCATGAAACTTCATCATTATTTTAAGCCGTCTATAATAATTGACATCCCCCATGCTAAATATCTATAGATAGTTCTTGTAAAATTAAGAACAAGAAATTTCCCTATATATTTTGTATAAATACATGGTTTGTAGAGTATTTATCCATAAGTTTATTTGTTGCCACGGTTAAGTTACAATGAACCTCTAAACGAGCTGAAACTGTTGGGAATCTAGTCAAATTTTGATCCAAAATTCATTAAAAAATTTACCAACATCATGACATTTAAATTCATTAAAAGAATATAAAATAATCTCTAGTAGTGTTAAACATGAACATCATGAACATTTAAATAACAACCATATTATCCATGATCACGGTTAATGCTAAGACAAAAAGAATGTATCCAAATAAGAAACCGGATCCAGAACAAGAGTATTGTTGTTGTTGCCATTTCCGTCTCCTTCTCCTATGTCGATGACATTATTTTTGCGTCCTCCTGAGCCATTACCATCGCCACCTCCTGAACATTTAAATAACAACAATATTATCATTGATGCCGGCTCCATTCTCCATGCAAGTCGCCATGAGGAAGAACATATTGAGCACTCATGAAGATGCGCTCCCAAAAATTATATCGCCGACCTATCTGTGCAGTACTCATGAGGGGCATTAATTCCGAAGGCTTGCTCATTCCAAGAATTTGTGTGGGTGAATGCTTAGCACCGGAGATGAAGATGATCAAGTAGATAAGCAAGAACTCAACTCAATAGAGGACAAAGTGAGAGAGATCTCTCTCGTACCAAATAGGAAGATGATGAGGTGGGAGGTTGCATGAGGGAGTTAAATGTCATGTTTATGAAGAATAAATAACCATTAGCACTCCAGATGTCACATAATTTAATACCCTCAGTTTCAAACACCGGACATCAGACAGTCTGTTAAATCAACAGGACACTCCATTAATGGTGCTCTGTTCGGTCCAAATCGTTATTATTGGACACTTTGGTACTCTCATCGGACACTCTAGTAATGGTGCTCTACTCTAACTTAGCGCCATTATCAGACACTACTGTAAAGGTATTGGACATCCCGTAAAAATAGCTCTGATTCATGCATCACCTTGACTTGACAACGAATACACTAAGAATGCACAATTTTTCCGTTGGTAGTATTGTTCTGCACTATTCCATGTATTTGGAGATTTATTTGATTATTAAATGGGCCCAACCCTAATTAAATCCAACAGATACCACTAGTAGGACCAAATGCAACAATAGGAGAGCGGGGCATATAGATGCAAAAAATTTGTTATCGTTTCAATATTGAAAATGAAATCTTGGATATCTACTAGACAAGCACTACTGCAGAACACCTAATAGGTGGCGGCTCCAAACAGGCCATAGGTCGTGGTTTTGAGAGCCGCAACCTATCGAGCGTCACCTATACTAACTATAGGTGACGGTTAAATAACCGCCACCTATAACCAGCCAAAACCGACACCTATATGAAACTATAGGTGGCGGTTTATCATGAGGAACCGCCACCTATAACTTGACTATAGGTAGTGGTTTACAGTTAGAACCGCCACCTATAACTAGGCAAGTTAAAAAAAATGCAGAAAGCTGGCAAAATTTCACAGAAACCTGCAGAAAATTTTAGCCAGCAATTTCACCCGATAATTCACCCCAGCATTGACAGGTAAACCCCAGCATTCACAATTCAGAAGATTATTCAGCCCAGCATTCACAGTTCACAAAGTCTTCCACCAAATACTTGTCACATTTGAAATATAGTACATAATTCATAGAATTAAGTCATAGAAATACAAGTGCATATAAGGATATACAAAGTCACAGAAATACAAGTGCATGTAAGAATATACAAATCTACAGAATCTAGAGAAGTCACAGAATTATACAAAGTCACAGATTATTTAAGAAAAAAATAGTTTAGGTCTCAAAACAAATATACAAAATCTTAAAACTGTCACAAGTTTAGGTCAGACAAATAAAATAGTAAGTCAACTACTTCTGTGACTGACTATCTAGAGGCAGTTGCGCTAGCGGGGCATATGACTCAGGTGATTTGCTTATGTGGTGGCAACCGTCTTCATCTGCAACGTGCTCGCGGATGAACCCACATAGTGCCTCAACTAGGCCTTCGGAGATGTGTGGTAGCAACCCGGGCACATCTGAATCTTTCTCGTTGATTATCTATTAAAAAGAAATGTTGAACTTAGTATTGTAATGATGGGGGTTTAAGGTGACCTTATATCAAAGTATCGTACCTCGGCGTCTGAAAGTTCACTGCTATAAACATAGTGCTGCATCCATCGCATGACATAAAAGCCACA
>CM002487.1:4967065-4987140 GCA_000325765.3 Leersia perrieri | reverse complement strand
TCGGAATGGCAGGCTGTGGGGCCCACTATAGGTGACGGTTTAGTACGAAACCTTCACCTATAGTATAGGTGGCGGTTTGAAGAAAAAAACCGCCACCTATTCTTGGTCCCACCTGTTGCCAACTGTCGGAATGGCAGGTTGTGGGGCCCACTATAGGTGACGGTTTACTACGGAACCATCACCTATAGTGATGAGGGAGTTAGGTCCCGATCTTCCGATAGGTAAAGATAGACAACGATTTGGACGAACTCACAACACACGTCGATCCGGCTTCTTGAACGAACACGCTCTTAAGCCCCGCAATCGCAGCACCACGTCTCCTCTGGTTATCAACTGTGCCAAAACACGGTTGACCTCGACGAGAAGGCTAATCCCTGCATGCAAATCGAAGAACACAAGTAACAACAAGGTAGAGGCAATCTGAATATATTGCTAATTTAGATGAAGCTCACAATTGGGCTTCCAGAAACCGACTAAACGGCGAAAACTGCAACGGCAGAATAATCTAAGCAAAACCCACCCAAAACGACGGCGGCTACTGAATATATATGAGTTAGGGACGTCCTAGGGTTTCCCTAGGGCGCACACCCCTTGGGCTAAGCCCACGACACAATTACAAGGCCCAAGACCCAAATCAGATTCGGACTAAATGAGGTACGTGACTTGTTTCGAAGATTCCCTTTGACTCAGGATGAATTTTGACATGAAACCAAATCCATCTGAAATTAGACTCCATAAAATTTCCAACAAGTACTCATGGGCCCCGAGAAACCTTCTAAATCAACTGCAATGTCTGTTTTAAGTTGGTGCTGTCAGGAGGAACCAAACCCGTGAACAGGACTTAAGTTGGGCTGGACTCTAGGCCCAAAACCAACGTGGTGGAGTTGGAGAAGTCTTGAAAAAGTCATATATTGGTCTCCAATCAACTTCCTTGATCATCCATAATTCACTTGAGTCCAATATCCTCTTTTTTATCCATGCAAGCACTTCTGCAAATGTAAACAAACACAAATTATGGTGCAGCATGACTTGTTCAAATATATAGAATGTATATCTAATATAAATAGAGTGCACCTTGGATTCATTGAAAAATAATGTAATCATGTTCATATCCGATCCAGTCATGTCCTCATCATATAGTATAGGTGGCGGTTCTTGTTATAAACCGCCACCTATTCTCTAGCGAGAGTATAGGTGGCGGTTTCTTTCTTAGACCGTTACCTATGGTGGACTATAAGTGGCGGTTATTAACACTGGAATCATATTCAGGCGGAAAACGGCTCATAGGTGGCGGTTTTTGCGGAACCGCCACCTATCATGGTGTCCCCGATTAGGTGTTCTGTAGTTGTGAAGGCTTTTATTGCCTTATTCCAGATCATCAATGCCTATTGCAAAGCAAACGGAAAAAACCTGAAACTTGAGAGGAGATCTTGCTGTTTTGATTTTGTTGCGAGGTTGAAGAAAGGCTAGATAGAAACCAACACAATTTCATTGCAAGCAAAAATTTCAACATAAAAGAATGAAAAAGAGAGCATGAACTTGTTGTTTTCATTTCTCTGGAGGAAGGACAAATCCAGGATAGAATTTACCTCAATTCATTTCAAGCCAAAAGCACAACTCTAAAGAAGGATAAATAAAGCAATATAGAATTTAAACGCAAAAAAAAATTACCGTTTTACTGGTTAAAAGTTATTTACAGCAGTTTGCACATAATCTCTTTAAAAAGAACGCTATCACAAAGTTGTCTCCTAAACTTCATCTCAAATCATGTCACATAAAGTTTACAAGGAACATCTCTTAGAAGTGCAAAGATGACCCTCCTCATCCACCCCTTCTATTGGCTTGGAAGGCCTGGTTCCACCCGTCAGATTGTATTTGATTTAATATTCAATTTTTGGTTTGGCTGAGTGGATATGACGATCCAATTATTTATTTGGATAGGATGGCTTACAGTTCTAATCACCTATGGTGAGTACACCTCTTTGCAACTATATAAAGCACAAATTTTCATCTCATGTTAACTTAATAGGTACATCCATATACCAACAAATTTCAACCTTGTATGTTAATTTGGGAAATACATCCATATACAACAAATCTTTATCATAGTTTTGCAAGAGGGTGGAAAAGGAAATAAAAAATGGGAAAATTTTGAGAAGAGAAATCAACAAATCATGAAAAAATTGGAGACAAATAAATAAAATAAGCCATCGGCTGCTGACCCACACAAAAGCCAATTTGTTCTTACCTGGCATGCCGTTGACTGGTGACAGCCACGCGCACCATTGTGGACTGTGGAGACCATTGTATCGGGTATACACTCGGCAATGCTACCTAACTAGAGATAGGAGGGGCCTGAACAAGTAAAAGCCCTTTTCATTTGTATCCATCCACTTTATGACCTCATGCGTAGACCTATAAACCGGTTCAAACATCGACAACTTCCAATCATTGAAACTATGTCGTCTGTACCCTCCAATCGCTTGATATACTGTGGTTACTACAGTGCTGGCCATGCTGTCACCCTCGCCACTGGTCATATTTTCCATGCCAAATGGCTAAAGCTTACAAGCAATTTAGAATAATAGAGGGAAGATATTTACTACGGATATTGGACATACTTGTATTAAGTCCTAAGGGCCAGTATATATAGGGATACATGGCTCGTATCTGAAGCAATATGAGAGGTAGAATTGGAAACTTATCCTATCGTATCATAAAAAGCACATCACGTATGATACAATTCACATACTCTAACAGCCCTCGCGGTCCAAGTGTGAGCAATACCAACACTTCAACTGAGAAGAAATAGGCGAGAGTGCTCAACATAGATGATAACACTTTGCGACGTATTCGATGTAGCCAACATGAAAGTTGTGATGTAGTCATAGTCGAGGTAGTCATTCATATAGTAGAAGTGGTCGATGTAGCTGAAGTCAGACGCCGATGATGAGCAAGCTAACCAAACCACAGGTTGCGCAAGGGGCGCTGCGATTTGGTCGTGGGTGGACGGGATGGCGCCAAGGACCAGGGTGTGTGAGGCCACACTGTACATGAAGACGGTGACAGTTGGTATTTCTTATCGTCATCCTTAGAAATAGAATTCCCAACGACGGCAACTCAAAATAATCAATGGGTAATCTATGGTTCACAGAATAAATCCGCAAGCGTACGGATATAACATTGTAGCATTTCACCCAGAAGTATTTCAAGGTATCGTATTTATTTAATCCCAAGAGAAGATTTGTAAAGAACTATCATTTCTAATATTTTACCATACACTTGCATATGTTATAGTTCTAAGATAGATATCTTGGGTAGAATGACACAAGCAAAGCAAAGGAATATGCTAACTCTATAATAAATCCTAACATAGTCCTAACAAGGGTAGTTATAGAAATGTTCTATTTTTGTATTTCTGATATACAACATCCTAGCACATACTAACTAGTATACAACAGTGTAGTGTACCCTCCTTACAATGCATCTATAGCTAAGCCTTAATCTAGCTATGTCCTCCCGGTGCTTTGCAAAGTTACTTCAGACTGTCGAGTTCCTTACGACAGTCCGTCCTAACAATCCAACCAGAATTAGATGCGGAGGTGCATCTAACCCCAGGAAATGTGAAGTAGGAATATATACTACGGAGGCGACATCCGTATTGAGCTGTCACCATCAACGGCCCGCGTTCCCTCCAGAGTATATACGTCCAAATAATGGTAAGATCCAGCCTAAACACCACGTCTAAACTATCACTCCATATTCTAAAGCCTCGCGATTGAAGTAGAATACCTAAGTTCCACATTAATAACTCTTACTATTCTATTCCTACTTTTATTTGGACTAATATAAGTAGAGAAGCTTGATTTCTTGCTTTGCTTTGGTGTGTTGGAGAGTAAGTGAGGTGCTCCTTTTATAGTCTCCCAAAGGCGGCAACTACAAGAGGAAATGACCCTTTTGCCCCTGGTAACCGTCATCAGCATCCAATGAGAAGGTGACACGTCAAAGGTCGGTGAAGTCGGCACCAGGGCTGGTTCGGCCGAACCAACCTGGTCTCCCACCGACCTTTGCCTTCTCCAGTGACTGACATGTGGGTCCTTATGGCGGTTGATAGTTGCTAGGACGGTTACTTTGACAATTATCCTTGTAAGGTGTCCCTCTCATCCACAAGCTTGTTTGGGAGTGAGGTTTTCTTCCTCTTATCTTCTCCATTTTGTGAATTTTCGCTACAAGAAAATATTCTCCAAGTACAAGTGGAAATATATTATTATGAAATAAATATGCATTGCAAGCATATCCTACTCTCCTTTATTTTCGTTGTATTGACGGTCGAAATATTGCTATAACGACCGTCAACAGTGACATAATCACAACAGTCATTGAGGAAGATTATGCCAAAGAGCGGACACAATCAAAGCGTGGCAGAGGAAACATCATGCGGGCGAGGTAGGACAACACAGGACGAATCTGTGCATTGGTATTTCCAATACCACACGGGGGAGGTTGGGTACCACCTTGAATCGTACACCAGCATTAGAAGAGACTAGCACATAAGGCGTTCGAGGCGGTCATGGTGAAAGAACGGAGCGAGAAGGGATGCCAGAGCACACATTGAAGATGGCGATATGGAATGCTTGACAAAGACGATGCTGAAGCCACTGGACCAATGGCCTGAATGGCAATGTTGGTAGCCATGCAGGGGCAGCCAGACCACTAGCAGCTAGCCTAAAGAAAATGACGAGGTCATCGATGCTCGAACAACGGCAATGCCAGGGCCCGAGGGGGACAACACATTGTCGGCCCATGTCTATGCAGTAATAATATCATCTGGAAGAACATAAGGTTTTGCTACTTTTTGCCAAATATCAAAACTATGTGTCGTAATATAACCTTTCATCGTTTTGCACCGATACAGAAAATCAACTCCAAAATAAACATGTGGCTTGGTCGAAAACTTCTTAGCCATACATGGCTAAAACTTGAGATTGATAAAGATTGAAAAGAGTAAACAATGCTCTGATACCACTGTAGAATTGTATGACAAGAACCAAACCAACCAGAGGGGGTAAACGGTTGTTGTACCCAAAAAGCCAAACTTTTTTCTGGTCCCAACGCTGTGTATGGGCTGGTCCTAGCGTGCTGCCTGTCTGACCAGTGGTCCAGTTCAACCACGACTATGTTGCCGGCCTGAACGTCGGGATCGCGGCCAAACATGATACCGAAGAACACGTTGTTGTAGATAAACTTTATTGCTTCGATATGTGTTTACAAAGTGGAGGTGGGTTGGCAGTACCACAAATACATCTTGTACAAGAAACCCACATGTACTCTGGACACCAATTTCTCCAAGGTTAACTCCTTATCCATCACTGGCCACACTCCCATAGCCTCAAGCAACACCTGCATATGAATCAACCAACAAACCATATCCGAGCATAAATTCTTTTCTAAATTGACTCAACATTATCACACAATAGTATTATCCATAAATAGAAATCATCTAGAAGCCTTAATCGCTAAGTAATCACGGAATTCAAAGAAATCAACCCGAAACCGATTGTCTCGGGTCCGGCCTGTCTGACCGGGCCGACAAACAGCCTCCATTACCACTCAGGATCGGCCGGTCAGACCGTGTCCTTGGCTGATCTAACCACACAGCCGGTTAGACCGCATGTCATTAATTGATGGTCTAACCAGCCTCGTCCCGAGGCCACACCACTTTGGCAAAAACATCAAAACCAATAAAACCATTGTAACAGTCAATTGTTCATTGTCCAATATATAATCAATGTTAGAAGAAACTACAGTCAATCAGGCCCCACCTATCGGTTGTTTGTCTTGGCTCGATAATGACAAGATTTGTGATTAAAACATTGTAATATAATACAATTCGAGTAAAAATTTGCGGATAATGTTAACACTTTGTTCTGTGAGTGTATTTGGAAGTTAATAGGTTCCTTCTTTGCTGGTAAAAATTTATCTGCCGGCAATAATGTCTTTTGCCGTGAGGACTTACGCTGGCGGACCTTATCTGCCGGAGTACTTTTGCCAGCAATTATTTTGCCACCTAATGTCATCTTTGCGGGAAGCTGGTTCGCATGTTCAATAGCATGTAACTACATCTAGCTAGAATGTTTTTTTTTCTCAGAATATTGCCAAGTCAAAGTTCAGTAGTTGTTTGGAAATTATATTAATGAAAAAAATACATATCATAGATCATTCAACCTTTGTAACCAACTAAGATAATGATTTTCAGAGTCTTGTTCATTCTGCAATAAGCAGAGGCTAGAATAGTAGGATAGCCATCCGTTGCAGCGGGGTTTCAAATGAGAGAATTAATATGAAAAAATTAAAAAGAATTCAGATTGTGGTCCAGACTTGAAACTCTTGGAAATCTTAGGGAATGGTAATGAGTGCAAGTGCATGTAGTAAGATGTGCAATGAGATCGTAACCTTCATCTGAAAATAGCTGGTAGCACCTGTCATCAGCTTGATGTCGTCTCTTCCGCAGAATTTTTTTTTTTACTTCATTAGCAATATTTGCTTTGGTCTTTTGTCTGCATATTTCAAAGTTGACTCTTCATGTTCGTCCGGAATAAATCTCCATCGATCCTCAGTTCTTATCAATTAATCTCATACAGCTGTACTGTGGTCGAAGGAATAAAAGCAAATGTTAACTATAATCAGGGAGTTCCAGTCAATAAAATAGAACGAAAAGAATCAGAATGGCATACCGGTGGAATTAAATATTCTACTCCTTAAATCAAAAAACATATTGGCGATATTAAATTTACTGTTTTATTTAATAACTAGCCCACAATAATTCCTTGTTTGAATGGTATAAAAGTGCAAACAAGTTCCCCAAGAAATCTGGCCTGCGGAGCGACCGATGTGGTGAATGAAAAAAAGAGAGGATTGTGGGTAACTCTACAAAACAGTGGAAGAAAACGAACAGTTAAGTGCATATAAAATCTGCCCGCAACTCTTTGTAACATGACTCCATGTACATAAAGGTTTCAACGATACAAACACGCCCCGCATGATAATTATACAAAAAGTATATTGTATTGTTGAGGACAAACAAATTAATACCCAAGAATGCAAACCGTACATGGCCTAGAGATAAACTTCTCTGTATGTTTTACATTGCTTACCTGCAGAACCCACAAGATCAACTATTTGGGGGAAAAACAGATATTTATCATCATGGTTTCTTTTGGGCTTTTTTTGGGCCTTCATTAGTTGGCGGGGTAGGCTTATTGCTGCCTGGTAAAGACGTAGAGGGGAGAGGCCTGGATGAGGTGGCGTTGAATAAAGCGATGTTGTTCAATCCAGTTATTGTTGTCGACGCTGGAAGATTGTGCATAACTTGCTGATGCTGATATCACAACCTGGTTTATTCTGGACTTGATGTGGGCTAGCCGTCAGCAGCGTCCTCTTCTGGGAGGAATAGGGTGAGAATGATGATGAATATTAATACGACAGAGAAAACTTTGTGCAGATCGGTTAAAAAGTACTGCCTCTCTTTTAATGTTTAACACCATTGACTTTTTAAGTATATGTTTGACTATTTATTTTATTTAAAAAAATTATTTAAATATTTATAAATATAAGTCATATTTCAAAATTTTGTTCGTAATAAAACAACTTATAACAAAGTAAATAACACTTGAATAATTTTTTGATAAGACAAATAGTCAAACATTCACTTAAAAGCCAACGACATCAAACATTAAAAATCGAAGAAAGTACTAAATTCCGTCGCTTTGATTGCTCTTGTTCTATCCACCTCACGCATTTCGTCCCGTGGGGAGGGAGAGTCAGAGTTATGGAAGGACGGTGATAGGGAACTTTGCCCGGACTGATTGGTTCCTAAACGTCATTATGCATTGGACAGCTAGAGGGATC
Organism: Leersia perrieri; assembly: GCA_000325765.3. NCBI lineage: Eukaryota > Viridiplantae > Streptophyta > Magnoliopsida > Poales > Poaceae > Leersia > Leersia perrieri. Next base: position 4,979,232 of record CM002487.1, on the reverse strand, counting down.
CGAGATAAAGCAAATCTGGACCGTTGAGCTTTCATCTGACAGCTTGTAGCAATTATGGTGATGTGGATGCAGCGAGGGAGTAGAAAAATACTAATAACTACAATAGGTAGGGATTAATTGTATAGGTTATATGGATGAGCCTATTACATTGCTGCCCAATATTGCATGCTGCAGTAAAAAATTACAATAAAACTCTTTATACTATGTTGAAATCTAGCCAGGGCTACCATTTGGACTAAATAGGGAACTCAAAGAACAGGTATAAGTTCATTTCTCTCGCTCCTGAAAGTACATGTTGGACATGACAAAATAGCAGTCGGGGTGCACAATTCATGCTTCATTCTCAGTGAAGTGTGCGGCCGGGGGAGGGGGGTGGGGGGGTTGAACCCCTGATCCGGCTAATGAGACAGAAAAACATGCATACTGGAGACACTAAACTGATCTTGGTTATACTACTGCTAATGCTTAAACATACCACATAGTGAAGTTATCAACATTATTACTGTTGATGCAATACATATAATTTTTTTATATAGAAAAAAATTGAGTATTGCATTATATACTTATGCTCACCCTTGGAATGGTTTTCTTTTCATTATGTGAAGGTGAGAAGATATTAATTGGATGACACCAACTTTGTGCATGCACTGGAACTTTGGAGGATGATTCATTTTAGAGTTATCCCCAGAGTGATTCTGTCCGCTATCTTGTATCTCTGGCTTTGAATACTTTTATTTTGTCCGTTCAATTTGTGTACGAAATAAATTGATGTATTGCGCTATGTCATGATGATATTTTACCAGATTCACTATGAAATAAATTGAGAGATCCTTCCATGCTCTAAATGACTCCATGGATATTAATTATAAAGCCAATTGATGGTGCATGCAGATTAGGATATACTGAACAATTTATATAACTCAGTCGGATTGGGAGAGAGGAAACGGCGTGGCGGACTGGGCTGGCCCACCAACACTCTGGCGCAGGAGAGATTGGAAAGGCTTTGGGCAGAATTCAGCAGAAAGGCCTGGGGGATATTTTATTTGGTTTTTCATTCAATTAACTGCACAAATGATTTTGGTATTGTTTTCAATAGATATTGAACACTGAACATTCCTAGAAAATTCTGGAGAGTTGATTACGGCATGAGGGATTTAAGAGAAATTCCCCCATCTAGATACGGATTATTATATGGGATTTTAATTCTAGGGTTTTCTCTTTTAGGATTTTTGTCAAATTCCAAAAGTGATTTCTTTAATGATTTACATAAAGGGAAAAGTAAATTCAGGGTGTTATGAACTTCTCTTCTGCTTCACGCAAAATGTCAGCCTAAAGACATGTGTTTTTCTAGTCTGATCCCAAAGCAGGGAGTTCGGCAATTCCTTCCATAGAGAACCTAAAAGGGTGCCATTTGCAAGATGACACACTAGTAGAAATGTGTTAATTTGCGATGAAACGTTATTGTCATAGTAGATGTCAAATTTGTCACAAGTAAAACTAGTGATGAAACTGAGTTCGTCAAAAACGGAGCGTCATGTTATTTTGTTAATGGTGAATATGACAATTTCGGCATAGAACTGGTTTCATCGGTGATGAAGGTCAATTTAGTCGTACAACATGCCAAATTTTATGACAAAACAAACGTCACAGAAACCATGATATTACGTCAGAGATATGTCCCAAAATCATCATTGAAATACTTCGTTATGTCATGTGTCCAATTATATTTTATATATTACCATTATTATAGAAACAATAGGCTCAATACAGACACAAATACAAAATAAAGTAGAACTTTATTCAGTCATTTACTACATAATTTATACACAAATTTTTTAAAAAATAAGATAGGCCAGCCAAGAAGGCCCAGCAGGCCGGCCCACAAAGCACACTAAGCAAAACAAGGGTTTCACAGCGCTGCCGAACACCAGCCACCGCTGCCGCTGTCGGTCGCCGCCTCACGTTGGTCTCCACCGCCGACAGTCATTGCCGCAGGCCGCTGTCGCCGCGCCATCGGTCGCTGTACGTCGGTCGCCGCCGCCGACGGTCACTGCCATAGGCCGCTGTTGCTGTCGCCGCCGCACGCATCGCCGCCGGATCTGCGAGGAAAGGGCCGGAGGCGGCGGATCCGGCCCTCCCCACGCGTCTGTGGCTGCGCCCCACGGCGCCTGCGCCGCTGCCTGCCGCCGGCCCTCCCCGCACGGATCTGGCCAGCCACCGCATTGTTGCCTCCACGCATGCGCCGCCTGCCAATGGCCCTCCCCGCGCAACGGCGGCTAGCCGCCGCGCCGTTTCCTCCGTGTGCAGTAGAGGGATTGATTGAGAGAGAGAGGAAGAATGGGAGGCGGCCGGGAGAGAGGCAGCTGAAGGGATAGAGGTAGAGGGGAGAAATATTTATATGGGGCTGTTGACGGTCCTTAAATCGTAATATCAGACCTTCAATGCGTGCATATAATGGAATAAAATACTGTATCCACCTAGTGGTAGGGTTTATTACTAATCATTTCCACTAGTGTTGGTGAAATATGTGCATGCAGGTATTTAAGGAGAAAACACACCTGTCAGATAAACCATCAAAATGGAGAGCAAATGCACAATAAAAAGGAGGTCTCGATTACCGGTAAAGCCCATGGAGTGCACAGCCCATAAACCCAAGTCAAATACATCAAGTCAGGCTATCACAAGTGGATTTGGCATATTGGGCCTTCCAGGAATGGACACGAGAAAGGCCAAGGAAAACGGGCCCGAAAGTGGTTTGGCCGAACCACTTGGTTCGGCCAAACCGACTCTGACCCCGTTCATCCTTTGCTTCCATGTGTGCGTCTGAGATGACTCCCTAATGACGGTTTCTGCTGCAATCACCTGAAGTAACCGCCATAAGCTGGACACATGTGACTAGGAGGGTGAAGATGCTCTTTGGATGCTTGGAAAGACTCTATCCTCCCAAGGCACCTCCACCTATAAATACCCCTCTCATTCCTCACTTGCAATACACAACACACTTGAGCTGAATTACAAGAGGCTCTCATGTAGCTTAGAATAAATAGAGAGTGAGGCGAAGCTCTGGAGGAGGGCCCGAAAGTTTGGCGCTTCTGTGACTTCTACCTTGACGGATGCAGCTCTCTAGGAGTAGTTCTAGAGGTGTACCGGAGCTGTCGGTGCACTCTACTCCGGGTTCGAAGATAACTTCTTCTATAAAGTAAGCATTTGTTATCCTTTCTTATGTTATTTAATTATTTAGTCTAAGTGAGATATATTTCCATCTTTGCGGGTTCAATGTTTAGGATTCATACTAAGTGCTCTAGTACTAGGACTCTGGACAAAAAGGGAAGTTCCTCCGAGAGTACTAGAGTAGTAATTAATTGTTGCTATTGCCACCATCACGCGAAATGGTTGCAATAGGTGAACAATATTTCAACGAATATCTTGTGTTGCGATAATCTTGATTTTCGTTGCAATAGTTAGGGTTTTATTGCCGCCATTGTTTGAAACTATTGCATTATGTGGACATTATTGCCATGAATATATTATGTTGCGATAATCCTTATTTTTGTTGCAATATGTGATGTTATTGCCACCATTTTAAGAAATGGTTGCAATATGTTGATAATATTGCCACAAATATTTTTGGTTGCAATTAAATGAAAAGTATAAGGAGATTTGTCTGTATAAGCTCATAGCCCAATGGTGAGGTTGTTGCTTGGACAGAGGAAGATCCTGGGTTCGAATCCCATAGTCTACAATATATCGTAAAATTAACCAAAAAATCGTGGAAGCATGGCTAGTGACGTGTAAAATTGCTAATGGCTTGAAAATTTTCAAAATATTTTTTTGTCTTTTATTTGAATTTTTGACTCATTACAGATAAGTCTTATTTGGTGGTAAGTCTACTACAAGTGATTCCTAATGCAACATCTTATGGTGTGACAAGAGTTCTTATTGCCTCGATATTAGGCATGGCAACATATGCAATTGCAACAGTGATAGCTTGTAGCAACTAATTGGTTTAGCAATACCGGGTTGCGTGGCAATACCGTGTTGCCACGATATTGGTTGTTGCCACTAAAATCTAAAGCAATGTATTATTCCGTGGCAACTAAAGACTATTACCACCAAATAAAAAAATTGCAATGCACCTATTGCAACATATATACTAGCTATGGCTCCCAACAGCAGTGCCATAGTTGCTATTGGTACGTATTGCAACTATTTTGATCCTCTTGCCATGTTTTTGTGTCGTTGCAATAGACCAAATATCTAGTAGTGGCGAGTCTCTTGGGGTCTAGGTAGGCAAGTGGTCGCCTCCCCTGTTGCTCGCGGTACTCCCGCTCGTGTCGTCCTCGGTCTTCTTCCTATTCTCCGGCTACCCCGTTGAGGTTCTGGCGAAGATCCCGATGAGGGATCAGTTCGCAAGCATCGCGGAAAGGGCGGTCAGGACCTCGGCTGATCCCTGACCCGGTCAGGCGGTGTGGTGTCTGCCTCTGAGAGCTGGGCGGATCCTGTGTTCGGGAGCTCCCTGCCTGAGAGAGCGCCCAGCCCGCCGGTGCTCGGTTGGAGGTGGTTGTTGTGGGTCGTTGGTCCTGTCGAACCACTGCAGCTTCGACCATGGCTCGCACTCGGGCAACCATGCGGGTGAGCACATTGCCCTCCTCGAGCCCTTCAGCGATGGTCTCTAGCAACTTCTCCGCGACCGTGTTGTGTATGGGCGTGGTGAACACGTCGTGATCGTGGAGCAGGACTTGGAGGATATCCTCGTTGGCCGCCCAACCCCTCATGCGAAGGGCCAAACGGCGTGTGTCGAGTTGCTCCTGCTCACGGTGGAGCGCCTCCTCGTCATGTTCCTGTTGTAGTCATTCGGCCTCGAGTTCCTCCGCCGTCTTGTGGACGACGAAGACCTCTCGGGTGGTGGTGAACTCTCGCCTTCCGACTCAGAGGAGTCGGCGGACGACTGCGAATCAGTAATCCACACGGTCTCGGATATACATCCGACCATGTGAGGGTTGCCTAAGAAAAAGACGTGGAGATCTGCATGGAATAGTAGCTCATCTTTTGTGGCAGGTGGGCTATGGATCCAGTCTCTGAGGAAATTCTTGGTCTTCACACGCCATGTGGAACAAGATGAGGAAGGCCTGCTCAGAGACGGGATCGTTAGCTTGGACGGCCTCAAGGAATCTTTGATAGAAGTCCTTGAATTGCTCGCCAGGTTCCTGTTTGACAGTGCACCAATCTATGGGCTGCGTGCCTCGGGCCGTGATCGCGACCCGAGGAAACAACCTCGTCTGGGCCTCGGGATGCGCCATGGGCAGAGATGAGGTAGGCGGCGTCGGATTCACTGGATCACCCAGTCGCCGAGGTGGCGTTCTGAGGCGGGGCGGCTGTCCGGGTTGTCGGGACGGCTCCCCGGACAAGGGAAGTGATGTCAGCGGAGCGCAGAAGCACTACTAGATTTTTGGCCTTTCGCATCGGTAAAAAAACGTGGCAATAGGTCCAAAATAGTGTCAATAACTATCAATTGCCACGATATCGTGGTGTTGGGAGCCGTGGCAAGTACTTGCGTGATCTAAACTTTAGACAATGACTTTTATGCTTTGTTGCAATAGATATGGTTATTGCCATGGAATGATGTGTTGCATTTCATATTTGTTGCAACGGCTGATGTCGTGGCAATAGTATGTCTTGCCACGACATAAGCCGTTGCATTAGACATCACTTAAATTGGATTTACCCCAAATGAGACACATGTGTGATGTATAAAAAATTCAAATAAAATCCAAAAAAATATTTTAAAATTTTTTAGACCGTTAGCAACGTTGCCACATCATCAGACATGCATCTACAATTTTTTTTTGTTATTTTTGTAATCTTGTATACTATGGGGTTTGAACCCAAGACCTTTATCTCTCCAAAGAGCAATCTTACCACTGGGCTATGAGCTCACATTGATAAATTTTTTCGTACTATTCTTTTAAATATACATGAGTATGAGCTCGTCCACCATCCACGCAATAAACTATTGCAACGAAATTCAAGATTATCACAACTAGAAAAATTTGTGGCGGTATTGTCGACAAATCACAACCATTTCATAAAATGGTGGCAATAACACCTATATATTGCAACTAAAAAAAGGATTATCACAGCATAAAACATTCATGGCAATACAGTTCATATACCGCAACAGTTTCTTATAATTAAGACCTAACTATTGCAACAAAAATTAAGATTATCGCAACGTAAGATATTCGTTGAAATATTGTTCACCTATTGCAACCATTTCGCGTGATGGTGACAATAGCAACTATCTATTGCAACGATATTCAAGATTATCACATCGAAACATATTTGTAGTAATATTCTCTCCATATTGCAACCATTTCGGGAAATAGTAGCAATAACACCTACCTATTGTAACTAAATTTGTGTTGTTGCAATGATCTCTGTGGCAATAGGGTAGAAATCTAGTAGTGAAGGGCTCCGAGTTGATCTGCCATCAGGACAACAGCCCTGAGTCCGGTCGGACAGGCTGGGCCCCAGATTGAATCCCTCAAGTGTATTGAGGGTGGATCGGAGGAGAGTTCCAAAGTCTGAGGGGCCATCGAGATTCGATGGGCAGTCTCGAATCTTGAAGCTACTCTCGCGTGGGGCCCCTTCGGTAGGAATAGGGCTAACGCGAGGATCCAAGATTAGATCTTGTGGGGGCCGACGGTCGTGGCGCCGTCTGCACCATGTTGCGACGTTGGTTAGGGTGCCCGGGAAGAGTGGCTCCCCAAGTGCCCCGAGAGCGTCGACGCCGTCTCTTGACGGGGCCGACTCCCTCAGATGGCTCCAACTAGCCGGTCGAGACAGTGCATAAGTCACCGTGCCGGTCGGCCGTGCAGTCGATGGCGCCGAAACGAAAGCTAGTTCCGGGGGCGAAACTCGCCGGACGGGAGTGCTCAACTCCAGTCCGACTGATATTGTCGTCCAGGCCGGCAACAAAGTTGATGTTGCCGAACCGGATCGCAGAACCCGGCGCCATGCGAATGTCGTCGTCAAGGGTGAAACTAAAGACCGCCATCGACCTTCCTATAGATTAATCTAGTGCACCCCTACCTGGCATGCCAACTGTCGAAACAAGATTTCAACAATAGATTTGTATGTAAGCTATTGGGGCAAACTAGATCAAAGAAGACGATGGTGACACGGAGTTTATACAGGTTTGGGCCCTCCTTGGAGTAATAACCCTACTTCCTGTCGAGCTCTATGCCCAGTTTGTGTATTGCGTATGAATATGTGGGATGTGAATCTGTTTCTGAAGGAGTCCTCTCTCCCCTTATATAGCTGGGGAGATCGGGGATAACGATATCCGAGTAGGTTACAAAACCTAGATATCATTACCGATTACAACAATATTTCAAATATCAATTAAGGATAACTTTCCAATCTTCAACTTCTCTTTCTTGATCTTCAAGCATCATCCGATCGCCAAGGATCCGGGGTGGGCCTCCTATGGTGATAATATGGAGGCCCGTTATCAAGGACGCGTGTTCCATAGTATCCACACTAATGGCTGTTCTGAGGGGTATGGTCGTCATTTCGCATGGGAAGCTGCCGCCATTGAGAGCCAATATAAGGATCACCGCAGTCACTTCTCCAACACACACTCAAGCAAAGCTTCAAGCTACTCTATAAGTTAGTACTAGTATAGTACTGGTGGAATAGAGTTGTCGGTGTTTTGGACTGGCAATAAACTATATGGGGCTACGCACGAACTCGAAAGCTAGATGGTAACGGAACACGAAGATTTATACTGGTTCAGGCCCTCCAATGGAGTAATAACCCTAATCCAGTCCAGAGGAAGTATTCTGCCGAGTTTATATGATTGAATATGGTGTATGATGTGGTCTGTTTCGACGTCCTTGACCCCTCCTTATATAGGGAGAGAAGGCTGAGTCATCTAGGAGTCCTAGCCCTAGGCGGCTTAGGGTTTCCTTATTTATTACAATATCTACCCGGCCGACTGCCGTGGGATACAAGGCAAAGCCCAACCGGATGATTTATCTCTTTACATATATGAACTCCGAGTTGCATACCACTTGGGATATACCTTATCTTCTTAGAATGCGTCGTGGGAAACAAGACACTGATGGGCCGGGCCTCTTTGCCTTCTATGAATCTTCTAGAACACCTCCTCCTCGTGGGCCCATGACAGTCCGAGTAGATACCCGGTACCCATATTCTCCACAGTATCCCCCGAGTCATTCATAGACGAATGGCATCTCTCTCCTTCAAATGCTTCAACCTTCAATCTTCAAACTCCCATCTTAAATTCTTTCTTCCCATCAACTTGCAAAGAGGCTGTGAAGGACTCCACCATAAAATCCAGAGAATAAATTGGGGCGCCGAGTGGCGCACCTATTAGGTGTAGCCCTCGACTCTAGGTTTAGTTGGGAAAATAACTAAACTTAGAGTCTATCTGTACCTTGTGGGCTTGTGAGCTGAAAAAGAAAAAACTCCTTATAAAGGAATCAATGGGTGCGCCGAGTGGCGCACCTAATAGGTGTAGCCCCCGACTCTAGAATTAGTTGGGAAAACAACTAAACTAGAGTCTAATAGAGACTATCACTACACCAGAAGGTTAGCATCAATCATTTCGAATAATAGGCCAGAGGCTTTAATGCGACACGCATAGCAATTACCAAATGCGATTTTTCAATCGGATACATATGCATCCTTATCTTGGTACTTATCAAGATATACAGCTTAGCATCAATCACCCAGTTAATCTGAGCAATAGGCCAGAGGCTTAAAATTCCACCATCAGGCCTTTAGCCGAGTGATCAGAGTAGTAATTATTTGCAACTTAATTTGAATAAGGATAAGCAAACCGTGAATCTGGTCATTACTCTCCAGAATTGCATATTGCAAGTAGCTCTGTACTACAGCCCCCGATTACTTCTGTAGCCGAGAAGCTTGAGGCTATACCGACTGGTTCTCAGTCGAAGCCTATGGAGGAAGAAGTCACAGCGGCAACTGTCTCCCCGCCGCCTCAAGCCACTACCATGGAAATCTGTCCCACCACGGCCCAAGTCGCAACATCTTCTGATATCACCCCGACTGGTATGTTCTTTATAAGCTTATTCAATACTAGCCGAGTACTATTCTTCCTTGACTTGATCATGTCTTGAAAAATCTTGTTTTTAGTCAAGACTGCTCCAGTTGCCGCTGCTACCATCATCTCCACCACTGCTATTGAAATCACTCCTTCCCCAGCCTCGGTGTTCACGACTATTGTCGATACACTGTGTGCCGATAAGGGAAGCAAGTACACGGCTCTCCCGCTGCCACCGGACCGACTGCCGGTTCTGACAACGAAAAGACAATTAGTGAAGAGGTAACATAAGCTCTCTCTCTTCAATTAAAACATCTTTGTATACTACTCTATCTTTATCTTCTTGAATCCAATCTCATAGATTATCGCTGGCGATTCGGCCCCGATCCTGATCAGGTCGGGCTCATGGATCAGATTGAAGATCAAAAGAACATGACGCGACTAATCCAACTAATGTCTGAGTCGTCTGATCTGTTCTTGGTAAGTTGCCTTTTAACAGCCATTTTTGCCTAGATATTTGTTGTTGTATTCATAGGCATCACTTTTCTAGAAAGTAGTCAAGAACTCCAGCTTCAAAGACACCCGCTTGGAGCGCATTGCCTTCCTAGCCGAGAAGACTGAGCAAGCCAAATACAGGAATATCCGTAGTGACTTCAAGGAGAAACTCAGAGGTAATCACTCATCATAAAATAACTCTATTGTCTTCAATCTTCCCTTGAGTCTGACCATTTTGTATCGAGATTTCCTCGGCCATGATCCTGCCTTACTTGAAGCCAAAAAGAAAGCCGACGAATAGATCCTAGAACTCCAGAAGAACATTGAAATGTATGCCCTGGAGAATAGAGGTAAATCACTGTGACATCTCAAGTCATGCCGTACTTGACCATAATAACCTTAGTCACTTTACTTTTCCTTTCTTTCAGATCTTGTTGCCAGCAAATATGACTCGGAGAAGCGATTGGTACAGCTTGCTGAGTCATACAAAAAGCTTAAGGCTGACTCACTTGAGAAAATTCAATCGGCTGACGAGAAGCACACAGAGCTCCAAAAGAAATTTGAGGGTAAATCTTCTTCGTCTGAATTACTCTTCCCAAGTCTCATTTACCAAAATTAATCTTATTATCAATTGATCATGCAGAACTGAAGAACTCAGCTGCCAAAGAACTCAGTGCCATGAAGACGAAGCATAATGATGAGTTTTTGAAGCTGAAGGCTGAATTGGAAGAAGCTAGAAGAATAAATACCGAGTTCTGCCAAGTTGCAGAACCAATTCTCGACAATCTCCACTCAGCCACTGCAGGATCAAACATTTCAAGCTTCCAGACAGTGATTGAACTCCTTCAGTCGGCTCCATCCAGGCTTAAGAGCATCATCCTCGAGAGTGCTAGCGTTGCCTGTGGTCAAACCTTGGCAGTAATTAAATCATTATATCCCAAGGTCGACCTCAAGCCAATCACCTCAGGATACACAGATAGGACGAGTGCCGAGAAGGCCTTGGAGCTGCTAGATGAAGTAGATGATATGGTCAAAATCATGGCGAATGATGCCTCGTATCCTGAGGAGGAAAAGAATGACGAGTAGTACTTAATAGGATCTTAGTTCAAAACAATCATCTATATTAACATTTATATATTTTCTGCTTTATGAAATCCTTTTTTGATCTACCAAGTCGCATATCATTTAACTCACACTAAATCCATACGTTTAAACACTCATCGATAATCAAATGTAGCTTCACGATCTGGAGAGTGACTTAAATAACATGAGCTGGCAAAGATATTTTTGTTATGCCTTATATTTAAACACTCATCCCGACTAGATCTTGAGTACGGGAACCTGACCAAAGCAATCAGAGCCCCTTTGCGTACCAAACAAGAACATCAGTAAATAGAGCTTCATAATTAGGCATGAAGAAATCTAACTTTATTAAAGACACAACATATAAGATGATACATATAGCCCCGGAGTGGCTACTCGAGTAACAAAGAATTAAAAATGGCTAAGCATAGAAGGACGTAGCTGCTCTATGTTCCAAGAGTTGTCCACGAAAGAACCGTCTTCACGTTGGAGACAGAAGTACTGTGATATCGCGTGCTTCCTCTAGTCGGTCAATATCATTTTGTCTGCCTTCTTTAGAATCATACTCGTCATATGCTTGAACTCGCAAGGAAACAGCTTCCGAACCATAGACGAGAAAAAATGGTGTGCATCCTGTTGCTCGACTTGGCATGGTCCGTAAGGACCACAAAAAAAAGGCAACTCCTGCACCCATTTGCCCGTGTAAGACTTAAGTTGATTAAAGATTCTTGGCTTAATGCCTTGGAGAACCATGTCATTTGCTCGCTCGACTTGCCTGTTACTACGCGGATGTGCAACAGAAGCAAAACAAATTTTGATCCCGAACTCATTGCAGAAGTCTTTGAAGAGATAACTTGTAAACTGGGTGCCATTGTCAGTTATTATCCTGTTGGGTATACCAAAACGATAGATAATACTAAGGATGAAGTCCTTAGCTCGCTGTGTTGTAATTTTGGGCACTGGTTTTGCTTCAATCCACTCTGTGAACTTGTCTACTGCCACAAAAAGATGAGTGAATCCACCCGGGGCTTTTCTGAAATGGCCGACTAAATCTAGCCCCCAAACTGCAAAAGGCCAAGATAATGGAATTGTTTGCGGTTCTTGAGCTGGAACATGAATTTGTCGGCCAAAAAATGACAACCTTCACAAGTCCTGACAACCCTCTCCGCATCGTTAACGGCGGTTGGCCAGTAGAATCCTTGACGAAAAACTTTGCCCACTATGGTCTTCGATCCAGCGTGGTTGCGCATATACCCGAGTGAATCTCGTATAAGATCTGACGTCCTTCGTCAATATTGATGCATCACATGAGCACTCCATTGGCCGCTTTTGATGAGGACATAACTAGCTTAGATATGAACATGACTACCTTATATATTCATCAACCAAAGGTGTATATGTTCTATGTTAGATTTACTTATTATATATTTGAACAAATATTGCTAGACAATGAATTTCGTGTGTTTTCATTTGCAGAGGTACTTGCTTGGGAGAAGAA
>CM002487.1:4949426-4966965 GCA_000325765.3 Leersia perrieri | reverse complement strand
TGCGACTCCGCCCAAATCGTTGGTTATCAGAACCTTTCGGATGATCGGGAACCCTAGTCCACATCAGCTTTCTTCATCAGCTCGCCTTTATGAATTGTATAAACCCTGCTTTTCCGTTCAGTCTTTTCAGCTTCAGCCTTGTCGGCTGGCAACTCATCCTCTGATAGGAAACGAAAAATTGGGTTCCTCCAGTCATCCTGCAGATAGGCTACAACAGATTGGCCCGGCTGCTCAGTAGTCAGATTCTTAGAGGACTCGGTAGCCGACTGCTCCAAAGACTCGGCGATCTGGTCTTTCCTCTTAATAGTTGGCTCATGGAGATATTCAATGAATATGTCATCAGGAACTGTTTGTCGACGAGAGCCCAGATTAGCCAAGTAATCAGCTGCCTCATTGTAGTCGCGTAGAATATAACTCAGCTCAAGTCCTTCGAACTTCCCTTCTAGTCGGCGTACTTCTTGACAGTAGGTCATCATGTTCATGTCCTGGCAATTCCATTCCTTCATGACTTGATTAATCACCAGCAATGAATCGCCATACATGAAAAGGCGCTTGATGTTCAGGGATACCGCCAGTCACAGACCGTGGATCAAGGCCTCATACCCGCAGTGCTATGTGATGCATTAAAGAGTATTTGCAACACATATCTAAACCTCTCCTTCTTGGGAGATACCAGGACCACCCTAGCTCCAACTCTAGAGACACGTAGAGATCCATCTAAGAACATTGTCCAATACTCAATATCCCTGGGCTAAGTTGTTGTTTGGGCTTCAGTCCATTCGGCAACAAAGTCAGCCAGCGCTTGCTATTTGATCGAGACCTTAGGTTTAAAGGTCACATCAAAGGGCATGAATTCCATGGCCCATTTAGTAATACAACAGTTGCTTCACGGTTGTGTAACACATCCCCCAAGGGGAAGGAAGTGATGACTGAAACTGGATGTGACTGGAAGTAGTGTACCAGTTTGTGCACTGTGATGAGCACGCCGTATAGTAACTTCAGGATTTGAGGGTAACGAATCTTCGAGTCTGCCAACACCTCGCTGACGAAGTACATCGGTCGTTGCACTTTGTGTGCCTTGCCTTCTTCGTCCCTTTCAACAACCAACACCGAGCTGACTACTTGTGGAGTCGCGGAGACATAAAGTAGCAAAGGCTCCTGCGGCATTGGAGAGGCGAGTGTCGGAGCAGTCGTCAGAAATCGTTTGAAGTCGACGAACACCTTCTGAGCTTCTGGCGTCCACTCAAACTTGTCGGTTTTCTTCAGCAGTTTGAAAAGGGGCATACCACATTCTCCCAGCCGAGAGATAAAATGACGGAGCGCAGCCATGCATCCTGTCAGCTTCTATACCTTGGTCAGATTACTCGGAGGTTCCATATCTAGGATAGCCTTGATCTTGTCAAGGTTGGCGTCAATTTCTCTGTGTGAAACCATAAATCCGACTAACTTTTCTGATGGTACTCCGAAAACGCACTTCTCAAGATTTAATTTCATCCTGTAAACCGGCTCGAATATTGCTTAATGTTTCTTGTAAGTCGGCAATCAAGTCATCTCTCTTCTGAGTCTTGATGACCACTTTATCGACATAAGCTTCTATGTTACACCCAATCTGAGTTTGTAGACACTTCTGGATTATACGTTGTTACGTGGCTCCAGCATTCTTTAACCCAAAAGGCATTGTGATATAGCAATAAGCTCCAAATGGAGTTATGAAGGAGGTCTTCAAGCAATCCTCCTTCAAACTGATCTGATGGTAACCTGAGTAACAGTCAAGAAAACTCAATAGGTCGCATCCCGCAGTTGAGTCCACCACTTGATCAATGCGTGGAAGTCCAAAAGGATCTTTTGGGCAACCCTTGTTGAGGTCCGTGTAGTCAACGCACATTCTCCACTGTCCTGTCTTCTTTTGTACGAATACTGGATTGGCTAGCCACTCGGGATGGCTTCTCGCCTGTCAGCGGCGAATAGCTTTTTGATCTCATCTTTGATGGCTTCTCGCCTGTCGGCGACGAACCGGCGTAAGCGTTGCTTGATTGGTTTAGCATCAGCTTTTACTTGCAAAGTGTGCTCGATCACTGCCCGCGGGATTCCAGACATATCAGATGGTTTCCACGCAAAAATATCTTTATTTCTTTGAAGGAAGGTGACGAGCTCGCTTTCCTATTTACAATCTAAATCAGCAACAATGACAGCCGTTTTAGTCGGGTCATCAGGGGTGAGAGGAATTTTCTTACTCCTAACTTCGCCGACTTCCATCTTCTGCTTTGGATGCCTGCTGTCTGATCTCGTTGCGTTCCTTGGCATTGTCATGCGCTTGGGCGATGTCGCAGCTCTCTCTATCGCAGGTGAATGCCTGGCGTACATCGCTGTGCAGCGAGATGAATCCATGTGGCCCCGGCATCTTCATCATCATGTACGTGTAGTGCGGGATCACCATAAACTTGGACAATGCGGGACGGCCAAGGATAGCATGGAAGGCCGTGTCGAGATCTACCACCTCAAATGTGATGTTCTCTGTTCTGAAATTGGCCTTCGTGCCGAACATGACTGGTAGCGAGATCTGTCTGAGTGGGGTTGCCGACTGCCTAGGGATGACTCCATGAAAAGGGGCATAACTCGGATTGAGCTCGGATCTTAGGATCTTCATGGCATCAAAGGACCTGACGAAGATGATACTGAGCGCACTGCCTCCATCAATAAGAACGCGCTTGAGGCGAGTCCCAAGCACCACTAGATCAAGAACTAGCGGGTATCGACCCGGGTGCACTACTCGGTCCGGGTGATCAGTGCAGTCAAAGGTGATTGAGACTTCTGACCAACGGAGGTAGTTAGGCACACTTGGGGCTGCCATGTTGATTTCTCGATCGGTAAGTTTCTGTTTACGCTTGGGCTCGTACGCATGAGGGCCATCAAAGATGTGATTGAGTTGCTGGTTCGAGCGCTGGAAACCAGGACGTATGTCGTCGTCATCCTTTTCCTTGCCCTAGTATTTTCCAGAGCCCTCTGGTGTTTCCACCGGCTTCAGCCGCTTGACTTGTTGTTCAATGTACTTTTTGAGCATGTAACAGTCTTTTGCCGAGTGGTTACCATTTGGATGGTAGGGACACTTCTCAGCCAATACTTGCTCATAGTTGGAGATCTTGAAACGACACTGATGACTGAAACGATCAGTCGCGGCAACAAGTTCTTCGGGGCGGCGTTTTCGTTCTGATGAATGATTAGGGTCCTTGTGATCCTTAGAGGAAGTTTCGTCCTTCTTCTTGTCTCTCGGGGCGAACGCTGACTACTTGTCCCCGCGGACTGCTTGGACGGCTTTGGCTGATGCCGCATATTTGTTAGCCATCTCAAAGAGTCAGCTAACGGTGTGGGGTGCCTTGCGAGTGAATTTGTGGATAAATTCCACATCTCTGACCCCTTTCCTAAAAGATGCGATGATGATCTCGTCCTTGATGTTGGGGATCTTGTTCCTGGCTTCCGAGAACCTCTTGATGTAGTCTTTAAGGGACTCGTTGGGCCCTGTTGGAGTTGCAGGAGATCATACTGATCCCCAGGGTGCTCATAAGTACCCTGGAAGTTGGCGATGAAGAGCTCCCGTAACTCGGTCCAAGATCCGACTGATCTACGAGATAATCCAGTGAGCCAATTGCGGGCTGAGTCAGATAACGCTACTGGGAGTTATTTGGCCATTACTCTGTTGTCTCCTCCCGCAGCTCATATTGCCAAAGTATAAACGGTTAACCAAGTGCTGGGGTTAGTTTTGCCGTCATACTTCTCGATTCCTGTGGGCTTGAAACCCGTAGGCCAGGCGACTTGTCGAAGATCAGAAGTGAAGGCGAGGACACCTTCATCGAAATTGTCGCGCCTAGGAGGTGAGATGCCGAGTTGTCGGTGATGGTGTTCGTCCCACTGCTGATCTGACTCCTGTCGTTCATGTCTCATGTTGTTGATGACGTTGCGGAGATCGTGATGAATGAGATTGCGGGCGTCGGAGCGAGGATGACGAACATGGCGATCACGATCTTGTCGCAATGTATCGCGTTCCTGATCCAATCGGTGCCGCTCCTCATCGTTTCTTCGCTGTTCTTCTTCAAGTATCAAGAGATTGTGGTGACTGAGTAACTCAGTGATGCAGATGCCCGTCCAGCTGATGATTTGTGTGGTTCTCGGCGTTGCGAGGGTGGAGTTGTCCTCGAGGTTGACCCAGTCGTCACCTGGTTGTGATGTTGAACTCCTATTGCCGAAACGAGGGCTCGAGCTGGTTGTCAGCTGCGGGGTCAAGGGTGCGGCAGCTGGTATGTCTTCCATGAGAGTAGTGAACAGAGTTTAGACAACCTCTATATTCTGCTGGGGGTGGTAAAAACTTGTGCCCCCTCATGAATTGTGCTGAGTCACTGCTGCACTCACCTGCCTGAGCTGGCCAGCCGCCTGGTCGCATTTTCACGGGCGCACGCTTGTTCCTCCCGAAGTTGTCGGGCTTCTGCCTCTTCAAGCTCTTTTCATCGTCGCTCCTCCTCAGCTCTCGCCTCTTCAAGCTGCCGCTGTGCTTGCTCGATCTCGCGGGCTTGCCGTTCAATGTCCGCTGCTCGTTGGGCGAGCTGCTCGATAGTCAATCGTACGTCTGTGACTTCTGCCATAAAAATCCCGTGTAGCGGGGAAAAGCTAGCTGAGCTACTCTGCTCGAGATCGTCGAACTGGATTGATTCATTGAGGAAAGCCACTTGGCGTTCTTCTCCTTCTCCATATGCCACTGAGTTCCCAGAATCCGAGTCATTATCACTCGGATCCCGCATGCCTAACCATTGGTAATGGTAGGCGTACAGATCTGCCCTGAAGAGCATTGCTTCAAGTAATGCCGGTGGCTTCTTATACCAGTCCTCCTTGAACTCCAGATCTCTATATCCTTTGAAGAATGCGTCCATGGCTTGGTTGTTGGTTACGGCCGGCTTGTCTTCCATGATTGCATTGAAGCGTCGAAGGTAAACATGAAAAGGCTCCTGCACCCCTTGTAGCAGCTGGGCCAACTCTTGGTTGGGTGTTAGCGCCGATTGAGGGGCTTTTTGCTTCGCCTGCCAAACCTTCTTACGGAGTGGTGACTGATATCCTTCACTCGACACTGAGGATTGTTGGTGCTTGGCCTGTTCTCTTCGTTGCTTGTATGCTTCCTTGCGCTCACGGTGCTCAAGATATGTTCTCTCCTGCAGACTTTTCCACATGAAGGTGATGAGGTTGTCCTCCTTCCATGGCTCGGAGTACTGGATCCCAGGTGCTCCATGGATGTTGGCCAGCTGCATCAAATCTTTGATGCTCTTGGGCTCGTAGCGATGCCATATTCGGATCATGTCACGGTTTGTGAGACTGTGGTAGAAGATGGACAACGCCAGCTGATCTGAAACAGGCTTGACTTGATCAAGTGCTTGTAGAACGCGCCGAGTGAATTTGCCAAAAGATTCTATCGGTTCTTGTGTTAATTTCCCGTAGAGGTGAAAAACTTCAGGATTGTTTGAGGTCTTGAAGACTAGACTCCGTGGCTTCTGAGTCGGAGTGATCTTGGAAGACTGAATCCGAGTTGATGTAGACCCTTGTTGCCGAGGTAGAGTCGAAGTCGACTCTAGATCGATGATCGGAGTCGGAGTTGACTCGGATGCCGAATTTAGAGGTTGAGTCGGAGTCGAAACTGGTTGTGACGTCTCGATCTCCATCGGCCTGCTCCTCGATCTGCGTGACGCACGACGCCTAGCAGATTGACTCTGCTTCTTCAACATGGGTTGGTAGCATGCCGTGATCCTTATGGTGCCATTGTCGACTTGAGAGATCACGCGAGTCAAGAGGTGAGTTGTCTGCTCGGCGATGTTGGGGAGACCCATTGGAAGGGTGAAGGCATCAGGCGGGTTGATCTCCTCAGCCCGAGTCCTGAGTTTTCCATTGGAGTCGGCGACGAAGCTGAAGGAGCCGAATCGGAGCTCTGTCCCTGGTGGGACGATCGATCCGGCGAGTGTGGGTGTTGACGAAGATGCCATCTAGCTTTTTATCGAGAAATCCAGCGACACCCCCTACCTGGCGTGCCAACTATCGGTGTTTTGGACCGACAATAAACTATATGGGGTTACGCATGAACTCGAAAGCTAGATGGTGATGGAACATGAAGATTTATACTGGTTCAAGCCCTCCAATGGAGTAATAACCCTAATCCAGTCCAGAGGAAGTATTCCGCCGAGTTTGTATGATTGAATATGGTGTATGATGTGGTCTGTTTCGACGTCCTCAACCCCTCCTTATATAGGGAGAGGAGGCCGAGTCATCTAGGAGTCCTAGCCCTAAGCGGCTTAGGGTTTTCTTATTTGTTACAATATCTATCCGGCCGACTGCCGTGGGATACAAGGCAAAGCCCAACCGGGTGATTTATCTCTTTACATATATGAACTCCGAGTTGCATACCACTCGGGATATGCCTTATCTTCTTAGATTGCGCCGTGGGAAACAAGGCACCGATGGGTCGGGCCTCTTTGCCTTTCTTCTATCAATCTTCTAGAACACCTCCTCCTTGTGGGCCCATGATGGTCCGAGTAGATACCCGGTACCCATATTCTCCACAAGAGTTAAAATAGTTCCAAGTCCAGGGGAGGCTTCGGGAGTTCGGTAAAGTTCTTGTAGCTTTTCCTTTCTTCTTGTAAGACATTCCGGTCTTCAATATAATATCTTTCTTTATACAAGTTGGTGTTATATTCCAATCATAGAATATGAATGTCATGTTTAGTCTATACTAAATTAGTATGAATTGTGTAGATACATCTTGTTAGATATGCATCGATGGTGGTATAGTGTCTAACTATTGGGTTCATAGTGTGCTTAGGCTAAACCAAGGGACATGGGTTCAGGACTTAGTTACTCTACTTCAATTGCTAAGTTGTAGTGTAATGAGTAGTATCTTAAGCATGGGGCTTAGGTTATGAATTACCGCTATTTGGGCTTATGTACTCTAGGTGATTTGCAGGCCATTGAAAGTGACAGCTCAGTAAGGGAGTACCCCCTGGCAGTACATATTTCTGCATATTTATTTCATGAAAATTTTATTTCCACTTGTACTTGCAAATATTTTCTTGTAGGGAAAATAATACAAAATGGAGAAGACAATGTGAATAAACCTCACCCTCAAGCAACCTTGTGGATGAGGGCGCCACCTAGCAGGGATAGCTATAGATCTAACTATCATTGCATCTCAAACTGTCATAAGGGCCCGCATGTTAGTGTACGAGAGAAGGAAGAGCACTGTGGGAGGCTGGCCTGGTTCGGCCGAACCACCGAACCACTATTGTCGCCTCTCCCACTGACCTTCCACGTTGCGCTTCCAGGTTGGATGCTGGTGGTGGTTCTGAGGGATATGATGGACATTTTGCATGGGAAGCTGCCACCATTGAGAGCCTATATAAGGACCACCACATTGTCACGCCCGGAATTTATATGCGAAATTCCGCACGCTTACAATGTGTATTTATCCTCGTCCAGAAATCAATCGAGGCACACAAATGACAAAATTGATAAACATAGTACTTTATTGAATTTAATCAACGTCGAATTACAATATTTATTACAGAGGTGAATAGGATCTCTCAAACAGAAAATAACTATGCAGCAGACTAAACGGTTTAGCATGGCTTTAGCTCCACTCCACAGGCAGTCAACCAAGCTTGAGCCAACCGCCTGGAAACCATTCTCTACGTAGAACTTCTCCTCTGGTGGTGTAGAGCAAGGTGAGTATACAACATACTCCGCAAATCACACAGGCAAACATTAGATATGCAAAGTGCACAGGATATTCAAAAGATGGCTTTACAGGGCTCATGCAGGCAACATTAATTAAATAATAAAGGAGTTAATTAAGAAAACTGTAGAGATTTAATAATCAATAATTAACCACTCACAGTACAACCTATCCCGGTTGCACCGGCCCAACCATAACTCCAAACCAGGAATTATTCATAACTCCAACACAGGCGAACCATAACTCCATACTCGGAGCTAATCATCACCCCATACCAGGAGCTAATCCTACCCACAAACCAGGAGTTTTCCCAAAAAATGCTCAGCTTGCCCATAACTTTGAATAGTTTTACTCTCATCAGAGGTGTACCAATTTAGTCTTAGGACACGCTCCCCGTAGGAATCGTGAGATGGCCCGCTCTGCAACGAGAAACGGTACGAGAACACCCACCAGGTTCCTAGTCCCACCAAAACCAGGTTATGACTCCCCTGGCAATCCCATGTGGGCTTATCCTTGCCACAATAGCCTGGTGTATCGCACTGCCCCCGCTACATCACGAAACTAAGCCGTTGCCCATGTTGGCCCAAGGGTAGTACGGTGAATGCTTCACAAAGATGGCTCGCGAACCAAACCTTAATTGTCATGAGTACGACCAACGAAATCCACGTGCTCACAACCCACCTTAAGTCAATATTTTAATTGGCAAATTATTAATTAACTAAACACGTCAACCATCGTGAATTTCCAATATTTAACCATCATGTGATAATGAGTGACATTAGTAAAATGTCCCATAAGTGAGCTAATTTCTAAGCATGGCTGAGCAAAGACAAAAAGTCTAGCTAAAACATTATAAAGTTATAGCTAGTACCCAGCTATCAATGTAAAGGTAATCAAGTTTAATGAGGCTGTACAAAGGAATATAGGAAGTGGCAATTGTATAACTGGCCCTACTTTAGAGTCCAATTGCCGATTTAGCCTTGGTTTTTCACTTTGCAGATTTGGTCCGGATTTTCAATTTTGAAGCTCCCATTTGGTCCTACTTTGTTAAGTGGGGTTGACGGTGTTAAGTGAGAAAACATGGACATTTTTACCATTACACATTTGCCCCTGTTTTGCTAGTATTATTTGCATATTTGGCCTTGTTTTTTGCACATGTGTGTACTGTAAGAAATATTTGTAAATTTTAACTTGTATTCAACAGATTTGAGTCAGTTTTGATTGATATTGGAATAAATTTTAAAATACTTGTGGTAAACAAAATTGACATAGTTTTGTCTGTTTTGATTGATATTTAACTGAAGTTTGATAAATTAGTATTATTTGCATATTTGGCCTTGTTTTTACACATGTGTGTACTGTAAGAAATATTTGTAATTTTTAACTTGTATTTAACAGATTTGAGTCAGTTTTGATTGATATTTGAATAAATTTTAAAATACTTGTGGTAAACAAAATTGACATAGTTTTGTCTGTTTTTTAGAAAATATTGACAGCATATTGCCTAAAAAATCCAAAATTGCATATAATGAAGCAAATATGCAAGAATGTTCATGTAAAAATAGCACATAATCAAGCAACGTTGATTTTGTACAACACTTTGAGCGCTCAGTCTATACAAAACATATATCTATCAGATCTATGAAGATTAGCTAGGCTGAGTGGCCACTCTCGGACAAGAAAACACCAACAAAATGTCACCCGCACGTAACCCCAGCAGCAAATCGCGGCCACCGCCCGCAGCCGCAGCAAATCACGGCCGCCGCCTGCCCTAGGCTGCGCCCGCAGCAGCAGCGTGCCGCCCGCTGCCGCGATCCCGGCCGCAGCGGGCGCTGTTTGCGAGCCACCGCGCGCCTGGCCGCCTGCTCGCCGCCGTGCGCCTAGCCACACGCCTGGCCCACCGCTCCCTGACCTGGCCCGTCACGTGCCTGCTCGCTGCCCCAGCCTGCCGTTGGAGCCGCCGCAAGTGACGCCGCCGCCGCCTGAACCCTAGCTCTCGTGCGTTTGTTCTCGCCGGGAGGGAAATTGTGGATAGTGTTAGAGAGGTGAGAGGGGTATTTTGTTATTTCGCGTGTTTTTTTTTCTCTTTTTTCACTACAAGAAATCTTATATTAGCTGACGATTCATTTATGTCATAAAAACAGAAAAATTCATCATATTTCGAAAAAGGTGACATTCACGTGACGAAAATACGTTCATTACCTATTGTGCGTCTCTAATCATCTTCCATGACGAAAACATGTTTTTTCGTCATAAATGTAGTGACGATCCTTCTTTCGTCATTGCGTTTATGACACTCATTTTCATCATTACTAAGTTCAGAAAATATCATGAACTATATGTTGGCCTGCCAAAAGCCTGGTAATAAACAAACTATTTATGGGCTAAGCCTAATTAGAATTAGGCCTAGCCCATTTGACAATTTACAAATATTTTCAGCCCAAATATATTATGACATTTCTATTAATAAAAACTAGCAAGTGGACAAAGCCCATTTCAGAAGGCCATAGAGGCTCAAGGCTGACGTCCAAAATTTAGTACCCATTAACGGCCCAATAAATTTAGGACCCATTTAAGGCATAGGAATTTACACACTATTTTTCAGCACATTTGCATTCTATCCATTTACACCAGTACAAAAATAACAAGTGGGCCAAACCAATTTTGAAAGCCCAGATACAACAAACACAACTAAATGAATATCCAATACAACAAAGAATAGCCTAATTACAAATCAAATCTAGCCATTCGGAATTCATTCACAGATAAAAAAAACGGTTCACAATTGCCATCCCAAAGGCATATGCTTATCATGGTCTTGTAAGATGCATTCTCCCAAACCTGCATGGCATGAAATGCTATGAGCAAATGAATCTTGTTGCATATTGAGCTGCTGAGCACAAATGGATAATTGTGAAACAGTGCACACGTGTTGTAATTAGTTATCACAGTTTACTATAAATTAAATTGAGAAGTTAATGTTTGATGTTATAATGGATTGGAATTATGGATTAACAGACTTGTCCAAGCTAATTAAGTTACATGATCTGCAATACGGCTATGTTGCCTAACTTGCCTAATAGATTTACATGTACTTTCAACAGTAAAATAAATACCACATCCATGTTATTCAAAATAGCAGCATATGGAGCTTGCTACTACTATGTGTTCAAACTCAGCAATAGGTGATCAAAATGGTTTATCAAGAAACACTGTAGCTTGAATGGTAGAAGAGCCAATGGACAAGTATCATGTTCTTGCCAAATTCCTGCGATTTTTTCCTCCATGGAGCTGCAAGGATTAAGATAATTCGTCAATACATGAATTGAATTATCCTTGCCAAATTCCTGTTTGGGGGTTGTTTGGCTGCCCAGGTGGACAAGTAGCAGCCACTGCCTCCTTTTAATATGCATAAAGAAATTAATAGTAAGCTTCGAAGCATTAAGATTGGTAAATGCATAGAAAAAGACTAGGAATTGGCGAACGAAATAAGAAAATAGGCACTAGGCATAGAAAAACCCTCTAACTTAAGCATTGTAAATGAGGTATACCTAGGCACAGCAAAGTAGAGTGTAACAAAATCTGGATTAGGTCAAGCTTAGCCATAGCAAAAAAAAAAAAAAAAAAAAGAGCACGCATAGCAAAATTCAACATCTGAATTGGGTTTTAGATAAGCGTAAGGATAGAAAAAAAAAACAGTAGGCATAGCAAAAACAATATGAAATCGTGATGGTTAGCTATATTTATCCACACATACATTGGCATAGAAAAACTTATAAAACATAGGCATACCCAAAATTAGCCTATGCATAGCACAATTTCCTCTTATGCATAGAAAAATCAACATGTTTAAATCCAAGATTAGCCTTAGGCATGGCCTTAAATCAACATACATACTTCACTCACATCAACGACAAAGATCCTAGCCCCATTTACCTACTAGTTTACGCCTTTCCGGAGGCATCTTCGGTTCAGCGAGGGTGGAGCAAATGGAGTGGAGGGCGCGATGAAGGGAACGAGTCTGCAGTGGCAACGGGACGGAGGTGTGCCTCCAGATCCACCTGACCAAGGGCTGCCTAGGCCCGATCTAGTCAGCCAGGGCCGGGGAGCGCCGCCGATGGCAGATCCGCCACTCTCTAGCCCAGCGGCTGCAGAGATGGATGCTGGCGCGACGAGTGGCAAGGGGAGTTGAAGCCGGCACGGCGAGCAGCTAGGGAGGACGAAGTCGGCGGCATCGCAGACGGAGGCCGACGCCCACGAGCGGCGAGGAGGGACAAAGTTGGCGCTGCAAGCTGGCCGACGCCGCAGGACGTCGTCGCCAACATCTACCGCCGCCGACTGGGTGAGGAGAACTGAAGATACAATAGGAGATCTGTGGAGGATGAAATGGATGGCGGCTGAGGGAGGGGAGAGAGCAGGTTTTTATACGCGGCTAGGGTTAGGGTCGGCGATCATGGCCATCGGATCTGCGATCGACGGCTGGAAATAGTTAGGTCATTGGGCCGAAAAGAGGCCTAAATAATTCCACCTCTGTTTAACGTTTTTCTCTTTCTTTTTCATTTAATTGCACCATTGTGAGGTAACATAATAAATTAATAATGTTATATACACCAATATTTTTTGTATATGTCATAGATTACATCTAAGTTGTCCAGTTGATGTTTCAAGAATTTTCGAATTTGTTTACTATTTATAAGTTAAATGAATTTATCGAAATTAATTCAAAATTGAACTACGTGTGCATCTAATGAGATGCAGAAAATTGCATAAAAATTATATTTAAGCTCATGTGTTCCATTATAACCAATTTCCTAGAGATAGATGAAAAATTATATTTTCTTCTACGACAACTAAAACTTCTATCTTCAAATTACCACATAATAATTGTAATAATATCTAAGTTTGGTCGAAAAATTCTACAAATTAACATGACAACATAACTCTTGTCCATAAGCATGTTATAAAAAATTTTAAAGGTTTTCAAGAAAGTGGGACCATACATTGTTTACAAATTGATACATTACTCATAGAGTTTCAGATAACTCAAGTCAAACTTTGAAATATGAATATCTCGTTAAATTTTTAAACTCGTATGCACCATAAAGTTGGACAAAATCATATGTTTAGCATAATAACAAAGAGTGTGAACTTACATCAGCAATATTTTTGCAAAAATATGTTTTTTTCTATTATCTATTTAGGTGGAAGAAAACAATCCATATGAAAAAAATCCAAGAAAATAGCAATTTGCATAAAAATAATGCAATTAGACGAAAGATCATGATTTAAAAAAAAATTAAAAAATATAAACATCAAATTTGGAGTTATTATGAGGGAGAAAAACCAATTACAAATTTTAATTCTAGATTAAAAAGAGAAATTTGAACTACACAAGTGTTCATCATGTGAATCCACGTGGTGGGCCCCACCTGTCAATGGCTATGGTGGATCCAACTGGGTCGGCCCACGAGTGGGTGCTTTCATGCGCGGAATAGGCCATTGGCCTGGGCCGATGGCCCAAGAGGGGGAGAGAGGTGATGGTGGACTCTGTCCACCAGCTAGAAGAGGAATGGGCTGAAAAAGGCCCATTCGGGAGGAGGAGAAAAAAATATTTTGTTTATATTTAATTGTCTTTAAGTATTTTAACCAACTAAAATTAATTTAAATGCTATAAAAATTCCAGTAAATTTTCTTTAAGCATTTGGAGTTATAAGGAACATTAGAAAATATTCCACACTACAATTAGTTTTTTATTAAGAGATTTTTAGTTAAATTTTGGACTTCTACAATTTTTAAATAAATTCTAAAAACACATGAAAGGATGAATTTAATTAGATTAAAATGCAGGTATATTTTAATTACTAAAAACAAATCCATCAATAATTTAGTTTGGAAAATTTTATATCCAACATTTACTTCATTTGCTAAAATAAATAATTTCGAAATTATTCATGGGCTGCACATGGGAGCATTGGGCCTGGCACTAGCATCTGGGAGGGAGATGTGGCCTCCGGCCGAGAAGGTGTGGGTGTTTCCATGGGCCAGCCTAGGAGAAGTGGAAGTTGAGGGGGCCAAGAGAAGATTACTTGGGCCAAATATGACCCATGACTAGAAGGAGTCATTTTCTTTTACTTTTTTTGTTTATCTATATATACTAGCAAGAATGCCCGTGCGTTGCAACGGGAAAAAATAATTTTAAAATAACTAAACCAAAAGGGTCAAGTATGCACAAGTACGATCGTCGTAATCACAAGCTATTAACTGTTATATATATATCCTGTCCATCAACTGTACCGTTAGATAGGTGTGTATACGTGTCATGTTGTGAATAATTTATTCCCGGTTGTTTGGTATATTGATGCATACGGGTCTTCGTGTCAACCTTGATTAACAACATGGAATGAGAGGGTGTATCTAAAAATTTGGCGACAGATTTGGGTAAAAATCTATCAAATATAACTCTAGTGCAAACATGATGTAATTTTAATGTAACTTATATGTAAACATCATATAAAAACACAACTTATACTCATAGCGTTTTAGCCTTTAAAATATCGAAGGCCATGGGATCTAAATGCATGCTCCATTTATTTTCGTATGTCCAGGCAGCCCCACGTAGGCAGACTCATTGAATTTTTTTGGACGAACATGCACCGCAAGCATGCAGACTCATCCAACGGCCACACGTGCGTGCAAAGCTAATCCAACGGGCTAAAAATTTAACTGAAATCAGTTCTGTAATTTGGCGACAAATTTATAGCAGTATCGTTTCTCTTAATCACAAGTGATACAATTGTATGGCTCGGCCCCAAGCCCTACTGTTTGTGGAAACATACGATCAAACTTTTTTTTTTTTGCAATGGCTAAGTTGCATGGATTTGGCTAGGGCAGTTAGCCCATCCAGCCAAGGTGGGCCAAGGCCGGCTGAGCAACCCAGGTGGGGATAATAGGAAGAAATCCCATCCAGTCTTGCGTGAAGGGACCAAACGATGGCCCATGGTAACTTGGCATGATTAAGGAGCAGTAGATCGCGTCTATAAGTGATTAAGGAGACAGTCAATTACATTAGCGGACGGACGGACAAAATATTTTACGGACCATGAATCGGACATGAGGTGACGCGTGATGATGCAAACGACGTACGACGATGGTAGGGTGACGATCGAAAACAAGTCTAATGTTTAAAATAGTTATAGATTATAGATACACTATTTAAAAAGTTTGTTGTGATGATGATGAAGCCAACAAATCAACGATCCATATTATATTATATGACAAAATCATTCATCCTCCCACCGAATCCCACCAAACGGAAAAAACGACGATTCGGATATTTCGTCACCCGTACGACCAGCGTCGCAGATCGCTAGCCCCTGATCCCCTTTGTTAGCCACAGATCGGCAAAATCAGATGAACCAGTCAAAATCCCCCCAAATAGCTAGCCCCCGATACCCTTTGTTAGCCACAGATCTGTCACTCCCACAAATTAGCTACGTACCTAAATTATGTGATGTCGCAGGCAATGGGGCTGCTCCAACGATGTCGACCGAGGCAGTCCGGTGACTTCCACGGCAGCTCGCCGGCGATTGTTCACCGGAGACTTGAGTGAATGCTGCGTGCCGTAGCTGGTATCTCGCATCGATGATTCGACGGCGCGCGAGATGCTGCGAGGCTGCAGCTTCTCCTCCACAACCACCGGTGAGACTCATGGTGGCACGACGGCCCGGTGGCTCTACGACGCTCCAGCTTATTTGCGGCGGTGGCGGCTGGGAACGATCCCCATCAACACAGAAAGGGAGGCACTAGCCCAACAAGCGGCCATGGGCTTAATTGTTTGGTTTTGGCCTATCCCAGTAAATAGGACCAAATTGATTCCTTTTGTTGCTTAAATTCAAAACTCATTTAAATTTTTCGTCCGAAATTTCCGAAATATTTCCAAAATTTCGGAAATTTCGGGATTTCGGCCACCCCGATACAAATCTTCATTCCGATACTCCGAACCCTGCGCATCCCCCTCCCTGATTTCTCGCCACAATGCCGCCCCCCTGTGTCGCTTTCTCAGCTGCGTGGTCGCCGCCAGCGTCGCATCGTCTCGGTCGCCGCCAGTGCCGTGCACTGCCCCATCGCTGCCACCTCCTCCGCCGCCGCCTTCAACTCCACCATGTCCCCTCGCCGACGCACTCCCCTGCCCTGCGACAATGGCGGTAGATGACCTGGGCGCCCGGATCCCCGTCCTCCCTATTCGCCGTACGCGTGCATCGCAGAGAAGCCGATCGATGTCCACGCTCCCCCGCGCAGCCTAGCTCCGTCAACGCCCCACGCCGCCGCGGCTCTCCGCCTCATCGACAAGGCGCCGCAATCCTCCGCCTCCACATCCACCTCCGCCCTGGCCTCCTCCAAAAAAAACGGCCAGCGACGTCGCTGCCGCCCGCATCTCCTCGCCGCCGTCCTGGTCTCCATCAGCAGCCAGCACCGCCATGCAACATCCATGGGACGAGGACGTACGCCAGCCATTCCCCATTACCATTTGCCACTGCCGCCGCGTTCTCCATCGAGCCTGTACGCCTTCTGTTCGAGCTAGAAATCCCCGGGCAAGACCACCACACCTGATCAGTGAAGGTAACGATCTCTTGTCTTTTGTTGGAATATTTTTCAACTTTCCAATAGTTTTAGTCTATTAATGGATTGTGTGCTGTGGATTTGCATACTCCTGATAAGATTTACTGCTGTAAAATGGTGGGTTGGTGAATGGAGATTTATGTAGGTCTAAACATTTGTGGTGTTCTGTTAAAAGGAGATTTGTTCAATAATGCTCTTACAGATTTGATATTTCAATTGTTGTGAAAATGGAGATTCCTGTGAATTAGAATAGTTTATATTAGTGTGCAGTCGATTTTGATAAATAGAAGATAATATTTTGTTATGTTTTTTTTGGTTATATTGCTTTTAGCACGTTTCAGATAAGTGACACTTGATCCTAATGTATGCTCTTTGTTAAAAACACTTGTAGTTTTAATATACTAATTTTTTGTGTACAACCTGACAATCATATATTAATGGGTTTACTGCTGAATTTAGTTTTAACATCACAATGTAGTCCTTACAATTAGAGTTAAATCACTGTCATGTTCCCTCTTTTTTTATAAAAGAAACTGCACAACAGATAATTAGAAAAACCGAAAGATCTACTATGAGTTAATATTTGTTCAAAAATAGACACACATCTGTTTGGGTTCAATAAATAAATACTCAGCTGCAATTGCTAAAAACTGTTTGGGCTCAACAGAGAAATACAAGTTGACATTAATACTTCTTTACTGCCAAAGGTATAAAGATGAAACTTTTTCTTTACAAATTAAAAAAATAAAGCACAAAATGTCAAAAGGCCAGAAAATATGATAATCGTAATGCTGCCATCTTCCTTGTAAAATTTAAAATTTTCGAACGCTGGCCTGACCATGTAAAATGCAACAGGATGGCCAATTAGAAAAGAGGTGAGAATGCCAATGGGAGAAAACACATTCACTTTGTTTTGTATGATAAGAATAGTTGTATATTTTAAGAAGCAGGCTCTACTTTAAAACTGACACTTCACCTTATGTAACCATATTTTATTCTTACCTGGGAGGATAATATATTCTCTATATATTGTGGTAAAATACACTCTTATTTGCACGTTAATCTGAGTTAATTTAATCATGTTCCACTACCGGAAAACGGTATTTTGCCGTGCGTGCATCCGTTTGCCGTGCGTCAAATGTCGGGCGCACGGCAAAAACC
>CM002487.1:4934666-4949326 GCA_000325765.3 Leersia perrieri | reverse complement strand
AATCTTTGCCGTGCGCGCGATATATGGCGCACGGCAAAGGCTTGTTTGCCGTGCAGTTATATGCCGTGCAGCCTTTGCCGTGCGCATAGGAAAAAACCGCACGGCAAAGGCTTTGCCGTGCGGATTTGGGGCTTTGCCGTGCGCTCCAGGCACACGGCAGACACCCTGTTTCCCGTAGTGTTCCCTGCATATTGTTCATAAATCATGGAGTTTTTAAGTCGTAGTTGTGGCCTCTGCAGTGTATCTTCCTCGCCATCTCTGCGTGCAATGGATGGCTTTCTCATTCAATGCGTTGGGAGTGGGTGTGAGAAAAGGTTGGACGCTAGTATATACGTCTTTGTATTAAACAAACTATCAATTTGTAACATACTGAATGGGTAATTGATCATTTTAATATTGCTATGCCCATGTATGATGTTCTGTGCATTCTGCATTTTACGGTTGAAATTTTTCTTGGTTCATGTATTGATGCGCAAATTAATTAGCTTGGTGAATAGCATATCAATTATGATGTTATGTATCACCAGCAATATTTATTTCGGTACATGCGTATTATCAATAAGTTTCTTCTGGTTTATTAGTTTGCTTTGCAAACAACAATTGTCACTTATGTTATATTTTTTAATTTGGATTATCAATTATCACCCCGTAGCGTTAGTACAGGCATGTATCTTATGAAATTCTGCTGCTTGTATGTTAAATGCCCTTTTTTATTGATATGTCAATCATTCTCACGACACTTCTTCGTTTTTCATATAACCATTGGGCTATTATTCTTGCAGGTTAGATTTTTTTATATGTGGGAATCAGCTGTATTGGCAATAAAGAGGGAAGGTTATATCATTATTTACAGAAAAATTCTAGAAAGCCACTGTTGTATGATTAGAGAAAAATTCATGAATTTACTTCGGAGTGTACTCCAGTTACAGAAAAAAATGTTAAATTCATAGAGTTAGAGATAAATTTATTAGCTTCTGTGTGACTTTGAGGTGTAATTTGATTTCTCGGAGAAGCTAACGTATAATTTCCACAATGGATACCACACGTGGTTTTTACATTGATAAATGTTTGCATATGACTGAGGATGCTATTATGGAGGCTGAGATTGCTTGTCTTGCTATTAGAAGACATATTGAGGAAACAATGCCATCAACTGTTAGTTTAAAGATTATCAGGCCATGTAGCAAATGCCATAGATTCCACAATTGATTCTATATTGTCCTGTTGATCTGATGGCTCTGACAATGAAAGGTGCATATAATAATTCTAAATTATTTGATTTTATTTTTTACCCATAGCAACGTATGGGCACTCAACTAGTATAACATTAAAATTGCTTATTATCATTTAATATCTACCGTGCTGTCAAATTTAAAGCAACTTTTATTTAGAAATTCAGATAACGTATAATTTATGAAAAATTCTAATGTCGATTGTCAGCCCAAACAATGAAGCATTCCTTCTTTGGAAATATTTTGTAAGAAATAAATATGAGAAAAAACATTGCCATGGACTTATGACGTTTGCTATGTTTCATGACAAAATAAAGTTCGTCACAATCTGACATTGGGCTAGTTTATGACAATTTCTAATTGGTCATAGTGACGAACAATTTTTTTTCGTCACTAAGTTGCACTGCCCATTATAAACGTCATAAAACAGATGACAAATTGTTTCAATGTCATGAGGAATTTGTCGTAGAAGGCTATATTTGTTGTAATGTTTCTATTTATAAAGAACTTTTAAAAGGATTTTTAAATAAATACAAGAATTGATAAAAAAATTCACGGAAAATTTGTGTTGACAATTTAGAGCTTGAAAAATATAATAACAGTACTCTAGAGCTCATTCGAAATCGTCTCTATGGTGTTTTTTTTTGAAAGTTCTATGGTGTTTTATTGTTTCACTACTTCTTGTAAGTTTGTAGTAAGTGTTTGTAATGTTCCATTTAAAAAATATTTTTAATTGCACGAATTTATCACGGCGTAACACAACCTGCTGTAATAGATGCCAGAAAGGACAGTGATGAACTTTATTTTTTAAATAAAATTAACTTGTACCGAAAAAACATTAGCATGAAACCTATGACATTTTGTTGGATAGCCTGTTATGACAGCATAACATTCGTCACGAAATGGCATTGGGCTACTTTATGACTTTTTTCGGTTGGTCTCAGGACAAACAACTCAATTTCGTCACAACACCCTAATGTTCTACGCTGAACGTCATAAATCAAAATGACATTATGACGAATAGCTCCGTTGTCATGAGAAATTTGTCACAGAAGGACATATTTATTGTAGTGGCAGGACCAACCCTATATAATGGAGAAGACTGGTTCAATTGACAAGAACACATAATAGATGAATCTATAAGTTAATTTACATCTATTTTATCCATTTTTAGTCTTAGTTTGTCCATTTTTGTCGATTTGCACCATGAATCATTAGTCTTTTTATGTGAGATTATGATCCTCTTTGTAGGTTTCTCTCGAAAACCTTCCGCAGCCGGCGAAACAGGCTTCTACCACATATCTATCTAAATCAGCTCTACTAGCTGGTTTTGCTTATTTATCTAAACCCATCTTGTTGGTTCAAGTGGTTGGCGACCCAATTCTTCAAGCCACCCCGGCTGCCTGCGATGTCCATGTGCTCCCCCTATCTCGTCTTCTCAATGTACCGGAACGAAATACAACCAATACAATACTAGCTTTGTTATTAATTGGTTTGAACACATTATATGGCCGGGGCAAAACCGATTAACACGCACGGAAACATATTAATTTCCATGTTACTTTGAAGACTTATAGCTCTTGACTGAATACACGGCCTGGATAACTTCACAGTCAAAGCCAACAATGGCCGCAACCATGACGATCACCACCAAATGGCCTTGCTCTTATACCTCTTGTCCATCCTCACCCACGTCTCGTGCAGGTAGTTGCATCCGCCGTCGAGGTCGATCGCGACGCCCTTGCAGAGGTCGCCCAACTGCCTCGCCACGTCCTCGTTGCTGCCCATGTATAGTGCACGATGATCCCCTTTTTCGCCATGAACTCCACGTCCTTGGCCGTGCCGGCCGGCGAGCTGCGAGATGAAGAGGCAGTATGCCGTGACGTGCGTTCCCACGTCGGCCACCACCACCGTTGTTAAAGCGGCCAACGCCGAACCTGTGATGTGAAGGATATAGAAGCCATCGAGCAGCATCATCTGCGTCTTCTGGCGCCGTCATGGTAGTTTCGCCTAACTTCGTCGACGAGGAGGAAGATGACGGAGAGGTAGTGCTCCAGAGTGGACATTCGCTCCTCGTCGTCGGCGAGGAGGGCGCCGTTCCAGTTCGGCCGGGTTGTGGTGATTGGGGCCGATCATCACCGACCGCGGCGTGTATTGTCCCGAGGCTGATTTCTTGTTTTTGATTCGTAGTTCGACCATGGAAATCTTGTACACCGGAGTGGCAGGTCGTTGGTGGTCCGACTCAGCGCGGCGCAAGTGGCTGTCCAAATCACTCGCAAGATCCTTGATGATATCAATCTTTCTTTCATGATTCGAGTTTTCTGCATTGCTAACTTTAGGAAATGAGAAATATCATATATCTCCAATTTTAGAGCAGTACATTGAGAAGCATAAAAGATAAAGCATAAGTAAATTACACAAAAGTATAGTTACTTTGCAAAATACAAATAAAACTACAGATTTAAAAACTTTCTCAAATAACTGCATATTGGGTAATTCAATTGTCATTAAAATACAAGTTTAATATCTCCATTATTATAAAACTTTAAGTTTTAGAATTGACTTAATCCACTATCACCTATCATGTGGGACCCACATGCAGTATAAGGAACATTAAGTATCGATCACCTGATCATGAGGCTTTCTTCCCTAATCAACAGATAAGTAAGACCCTGTTCGGACACAGGGACTTTTTTTTAAGTGTCTGTCACATCGGATGTTTGGACACTAATTAGAAGTATTAAATATAGATTATTAATAAAACTCACCTCATATTTTGGACTATTTTGTGAGACGAATCTGTTGAGCCTAATTAGTCCATCATTAGCGAATGTGATGCTACAGTAAACATTTGCTAATCGTAGATTAATTAGGCTTAAAAAATCGTCTCGCGAATTAGTCTTTATTTATACAATTAGTTTTATTACCAGTCTATATTTAATACTTCTAATTGACGTGCAAACATCTGATGTGACATGAACTGAAAAAAATTCCTGGATCCAAACAACCTCTAAATATATGTCAGATATGAAAGAAATGATGTCTATACTGTCTGGCCAAGATCTTCGGTCTACATTAAAGTTTCCTTGTTTTAATCCTTGTTGTAGGAACTCCTATTATATATTTCTTTATACACCTTCTTATGAGATATCCCATATTGACTACTCTGATATTGATTGATTGCCACATTAAAAATCTCACAAGGTGGAACAATTCTACAAAGAAATTTCTTCGCATAATCGTTTCACAGATTGGGATTTCTGTTGAAGCAATTAACAATGCTGCATATGAAAGGTTGTTCAAACTAAATATGGGTCTCACATGCCAGGTGACAGTGGATTTAATAGACAATGCTAAAACCATTGTTTTGCGGTAATGGAGATACCAAGTAACGAATTTTTTATACGTTTTTAAATATGTAGTTTTTGTGATAGATTGTTCAAAGTACATGTAGTTTTATGTTGATGAAGACACTAAAACTATACTTTTGTGAAATAAGTTTTTAGATTTAGAATTTTATGATAGATTATGCAAAGTTTTTGATATTTTATAAAGTTTACTCATAAAACAAATGTCGGAGAAAAACATATGTGATTTCACTTGAAATGCTTATGGAAAACAAAAATATAATTGCCATACATAAGGAAGCCCTAGAATGAACCATGCATGCTTATTAGGGTACATAGAGAACATGAAAATTGGACGGCAGAACTAGACATTGGAAATTGGCATGACATATAGGATCACTTCGAATCAACTTCTCTTCGAATTATTCAACCAGTTATTACAAAGCACCAAATAGAAAGACATCGTACATACCAATGGAGGTACATACTATCTCGATAAGATTTTTATTCTTCTTCTAGATTAAGATACTTTATACAATTGAAGATGTGGCCATGACCATTATTTTATAAAGGAGTGCAATGACATTTTTCTAAAATATACTACCTCTGTTTTTTTTTAAATGATGTTGGTTAGTTCAAAAATGAACTAACCAACGTCAACTATTCTCATCCGGAGAGAGTGTTAGTTAATTTTAGGATAATAAATCCAATGGTGCTCATCATTGTCCTATATTACTTACCAAGGATTGAACAATAATTTACTCTAGCATACAAGATTTACACCATTACATGAAATACATTTTTATTAATAAAATCGGAATAAAAAACTACACGAAAATATACAAACAAGACAAAAAAAATAAAGTAATATGATATACAATAAAAATTTCATTAAAAAGAACTAAAACTGCACATCACATGGCAGTGCAAACAAATATAGTTGGGCTTGTTTGCTGTACCCAATACTGGTGTATACTAGTTAATTATACTAGTGAATGTATGGTCGAGATTGAATGAACACTACTGGTTGGTTAGTATATAGTAGTATACACCTATAGTATGCTATAGTATATGGAGTATTTGTATGAAAAGGACGGTCCTAACTGTACTTCGTTATGCAGGAAAATAAAAATACGGTGAATTTACATTGGAATACTAGTTGAATCAATGGCATGTGGCTAATTTCTTAAATTAATAAATCAATTACTACGATGCAAATAGAAATTAACGGATATATACGAGTTCCCACCAATAGTTAGTATTTTTTTAGGACCGATAGTTAGTATTGGGTACCTTAATAGGAGGAATACAGTTCACCATGTGCACTGTTAATATTGACATTTTAGGGCTTGGCGATCCCTATTTTGAACACATGAGATGGAATCCATGAGGATAAGTTTCTACGATAATATAAATTTCATATAATATACATAATTACAGTTCAAATCATTAAATATGTACAACGACACAACGCATCTAATGTAAACCAAGGGTAAAAAGGAGCAGTTCATCCCGGATCCCGCAATCGTACTTTTAATCACGTGCGCTCGTTTTAATCCAACGGTCTCTGCATCCGTGTACGCCTCCGCATCCGTATCGAAGGGAAAAAAAATATTGTGCTCCCGTTCCTCTCGCATTGATGCCGCCATCGCCAGATCCCCTTATCAGTATTGTGCAGTCTCGTGGCCCTTCTCCATCCAAACGCTGCCGCCCGCATCCCGTCGGCGTCCGGACGCCACCCCCACCCCCACTGATCTTCTCCTCTCAGACGCCAGCCGCATCCAGTCTCCATCGCCGGATCCCTATTTGTCTGGTCGGTCGAGTCGAATCCATCATCGTCGTCGATCAAGGGCACATCGCATCAATCTCCTCTTCGGCCCTGCCTTCTCCGTCCGTCCCATTCCGCCGCTGTCTCAGAAGCACTACTAGGATTAGACCCTATTGCCGCAGAGGTCATTGCAACAATGCAAATTCAGTTACAATAGATATATGTTATTGCCACCATTTTGCGAAATAGTTGCAATATACAGAGAATATTGCCATGAATATGTTGTGTTGTGATAATCTTAATTTTTGTTGCAATAGATAGTTGACATTGCCACCATCACGCTAAATGGTTGTAATAGGTGAACAATATTTCAACGAATATCTTACGTTGCGATAATCTTGATTTTCGTTGCAATAGTTATGGTGTTGCATTATGTGGACAATATTGCCATGAATATATTATGTTGCGATAATCGTTATTTTCGTTGCAATATGTAGATGTTATTGCCACCATTTTAAGAAATGGTTGCAATATGTCGATAATATTGCCACAAATATTTTTGGATGTAATAATCTTAGATTTTCCATGCAATAGCTACTCACGCGGATGGTGGACGAGCTCGTACTCATGTATAGCCCAATGGTGAGGTTGTTGCTTGGAGAGAGGAAGGTCCTGGGTTCGAATCCCATAGTTTACAATATTGTAAAATTAGCAAAAAAAAAATCATGGAAGCATGGCTATTGACATGTAAACATTGCTAAAACCTTGGAAAATTTCAAAATATTATTTTGGCTTTTATTTGAATTTTTGACTCGGTGTTATGGTGTGGCAATAGGTCTCATTGCCACGATGTTAGGCATGACAACATATGCAATTGTAACAGTGATAGCTTGTAGCAACTAATTGGTTTTGCTATACTGTGTTGCGTGGCAATACATACACTAATGCCATGATATTGGTTGATGCCACTAAAATCTAAAGCAATGCATCATTCCGTGGCAACTAAATACTATTGCCACTATTGCAACATATATACTTGTCACGGCACCCAACAACAGTGTCATAGTTACTATTGGTACGTATTGCAACTATTTTGGTTCTCTTGCCACGTTTTTGCGTCGTTGCAACAGACCAAATATCTATTAGTGAAGCCACCGAAGGGCGCAAGAGTGCCGACGCCACCAGACGGCACCGTCCCCACACGATGTCCGCAGTGTTAGATATGCCATCGGAATAGGTTAGTTCCTAGTTTCATGGGCTGCTATAAAATCTATTATCACATATAACATTTTATCTCAATTTTCTCGGATGTTTTTCTTCCGCTGTAAGCTGATCGACTTAGGGTTGTTGAGATCGATTCCGTCGGTTGTAAAGGCCACGGCAAGGGCTCTTCTTGCCTTATATAAACACGCAGGCTTCCCGAGATCAAGGGTGAGCTTTCCACCAAAACATCTTATATGGTATTAGAGCCACCGCCGCCGCAAAACCCATCTACCACACCGCCACAAAATCCATCTGCTGCAGATATGGCAGGTGCTTCCAAAATCCAAAAGAACGGCAACATCAGCGGGGGATCAAATCCTCTCGTTGGACATGCTTTCACGGAAAAGCTCGGAAAAGGAAACCATGCGCTTTGGCAGGTGCATGTATTGGCGGTGATTCGAGAAGCACGTTTGGAGGGATATCTCACGGGCGCAACACCGGCGCCAGATGCTGTGTTGACCTCGCAAGTTGAAGGAATGGAGGTGGTCGCCGTCAATCCAGAGTTTGAAGATTGGGTGGCCACAGATCAGCAGGTATTGGGTTATCTGTTGTCTTTAATGAGTAAAGATATTCTTGTGCAAGTTGCTACATGCAGCACCTCCGCCTCCGTTTGGAGTATGGTGGAAGGTATGTTCACATCGATGACAAGAGCACGTTCAATCAACACGCGTATCTCGCTTGCGACATTGAAGAAAGGAGATCTTTCCATCACAAGCTACATCAGCAAAATGAGAGCACTAGCCGATGAGATGACGCTGGCCGGGAAGAAGGTCGATGATGAGGATCTAATTTCCTACATCATTGCCGGCCTTGACGAGGACTACGATCCAGTAGTCTCCTCATTGGTGGGACGTCCAGATGCAATCACCGTCAGCGAGGCCTATGCTCAACTACCTAGTTTTGAGCAACGGCTTGAGCTGCGCCGAGGAGGAGAGGCCTACACTGCCTCGGCTAATTCGGCTAGCCGAGGTCGTGGGGGCTACCAATGTGGACGCGCCAACAATAACAACTTCGGCCGTGGTGGTCGCGGCTACAACAGCGGCTACAACGGCGGCAATGGTGGACGTGGTGGACGTGGCCGTGGCTAATGGAGGTCACAGCAATGATCGCAACAATGATAGCACTGATCTTAGGCCAAAATGCCAACTCTGTTACAAGAGGAGGCACACGGTAATGGAATGTTGGCATCATTATGATGAACACTTTGTTCCCGATGATAAATTTGCAGGAAACATCAACTCAGCCTATGGTGTTGATACCAACTGGTATCTTGACACTGGGGCAACTGATCACGTGACTGGTGAGCTGGAAAAACTTGCTGTTCGTGAGAAATATAAGGGCAACGATCATATTCACACCGCAAGTGGAGAAGGTATGAAAATTAGTCATATTGGTCATGCTATTGTAAGAACCCCAATTCGAAATTTGCATCTTAAGAATGTGCTTTATGTTCCTCAATCTAGAAAGAACCTCGTTTCTGGTCATAAACTTGCTCATGATAATAATGCCTTAATTGAACTCAATCGGAAAATTTTCTCTATTAAGGATCAAGCAACCAGGAGAACACTTCTTAGAGGTCGTTGCCGCAACGGGCTCTGTCACACCTCCTCCACATCTTCTAGTCGTCGAATAAAGGAAGTCCATGGAGTCTCCAAACCATCTTTTGCAAGGTGGCATAATCGTCTTGGTCACGCCTCTCCAGCAGTTGTCGCAAAAGTTATTCAGAATTTTAGTTTGCCTTGTGAGTCAAATAATGTTAGCTCCTCAGTGTGTGATGCTTGTCAACAAGCAAAAAGTCATCAATTACCTTATGTCAAGTCTGATAGTGTGTCAAAGTATCTTCTAGGACTCATTTTTTCTGATGTATGGGGTCCTGCTCCAAAGTCTGTTGGGGGCAAGAAATATTATGTCAGTTTTATTGATGACTTTAGCAAGTTTACTTGGATTTACTTGATTAAATTTAAATCTGAGGTGTTTGAAAAATTTCATGAGTTTCAGAAACTAGTTGAAAGACTTTTCAATACAAAAATAATAACTATGCAAACTGACTGGGGAGGCGAGTACCAAAAATTACACACTTTTTTTGCTAAGTGTGGAATTACTCATCAAGTTTCATGCTCTCACACTCATCAACAAAATGGCTCTGCTGAAAGAAAGCATAGACACATAGTTGAGGTTGGATTATCTCTTCTTGTTCATGCATCGATGCCCTTAAAGTTTTGGGATGAAGCTTTTGTTTCCGCTGTTTATATCATCAATAGAACACCAAGCAAGGTGCTTAATTTTTCATCCCCTCTCGAGTATCTCTTTGATCACCGACCTGATTATCATTTTGTTAAGACCTTTGGTTGTGCTTGTTGGCCTCACTTACGTCTGTATAATTCTCATAAACTTCAGTTTCGCTCCAAACAATGCACTTTCCTTGGTTATAGTCCCATACATAAAGGCTACAAGTGTCTTGATCCTTCTACAGGTCGGGTGTATATTTCTCGAG
The DNA here is from genome assembly GCA_000325765.3 of Leersia perrieri. NCBI lineage: Eukaryota > Viridiplantae > Streptophyta > Magnoliopsida > Poales > Poaceae > Leersia > Leersia perrieri. The sequence goes on along the minus strand of CM002487.1, from coordinate 4,939,222 downwards.
ATGTTATATTTGATGAAAATCTTTTTCCGTTTACTACACTACACCCAAATGCTGGAGCAACTCTTCATGCTGAACTCACCCTATTGCCATCCTGTTTACTACCAGAAAATTCTTCTGAGGGTTCTTTACATACTGACCATATGATTAATTTTGCTCCCAAGGCTACTAATGCGTGTGTTACAGATATACAACAATTTCAGGATGCAGATATGGATCCGCCAGCCACAGAAGATCAAGCCGGCGTATTTCCCCCGGGATCCATCCGTGCAGGCGCTGAATCTGAGACGGATCCCGTGTCGCCTGTCTCTGCGTCGACCACGCGCGCGTCTGGTTCCAACCAGTCTGCGCGTGCCACGCGTACGGCATCCAGCCGTGCGCCCGCGCCTAACCAGTTCTCTCCTGCCTCGCGGCAGCCTCCTGCGACGGGAGATAGCGGGGCACAGGGGGACAGGCAGCTCTCCCGACGCGATGATGCAATGTCAGATGATGATGATTTGACACCGACAGCGACAGCAGCAACAGATGATCCAGCAGCAGATGATGTAGCAGAAAATGATGTAACACAAGAAACTACTATGGGGTCTACTCGACTTCAAAGTGGCATCAGAAAGGAGAAAATCTATACTGACGGTACAATCAGGTATAAATATGGTATGTTAACTATTTCTCATGAGCCACTAAGTTTAAGTGATGCTTTGCATAATGACAACTGGAAAAATGCTATAGATTAGAGTATTCAGCTCTCATTGACAATAAAACTTGGCATTTAGTTCCTTCCAACAAGGGTAAAACCGTTATTGATTGTAAATGGGTATATAAGGTGAAGAGAAAACAAGATGGCAATTTAGACAGATATAAAGCTCGCCTAGTTGCCAAAGGCTTTAAACAACGATATGGTATAGATTATGAAGATACTTTTAGTCCAGTAGTAAAACCAGTAACTATCAGAATTGTTCTTTCAATTGATGTTTCTAGAGACTGGTGTAAGACAGCTAGATGTTCAAAACGCTTTTCTGCATAGTTTTCTAGAAGAAGAGGTGTATACGAAACAACCACCAGGCTATGAAGATAAGCAAAGGCCTAATTACGTGTGCAAGTTAGACAAGGCTCTTTATGGGCTAAATCAAGCCCCTAGAGCGTGGTATGCCCGGTTGACCAGTAAATTATTTGAAGTTGGTTTTCAGAGTTCTATGGCCGACACTTCTTTATTTTTCTATAGTAAGAATGGCCTAATCATATTTATGTTGATTTATGTTGATGATATAATAGTTGCTAGCTCCAAGAAAGAGGCCATACCGGTTTTATTGCAGGATTTACAGAAGGACTTTGCATTAAAGGATCCAGGGGATCTTCACTATTTCCTTGGTATTGAGGTAACAAAAAGTCTTAAGGGTATTTTATTGACACAAGAGAAATATGTGAATGACCTTCTTAAAAGGGCAAATATGTTTGAGTGCAAGACTGTCAACACTCTTTTGTCTACTAGTGAAAAACTGACTGCACATGAGAGGTCTTTGTTAGGTCCTAATGATGCTACTCAATATAGGAGTATAGTTGGTGCATTGCAGTATTTGACTTTGACTAGGCCTGATATATCATTTCATGTTAATAAGGTGTGTCAGTTTTTACATGCACCTATTACTGTTTATTGGGCTGCTGTAAAAAGGATTTTAAGGTATCTTAAACAGTTCACCAAACTTGGTCTAAGGATATGTCAGTCACAGTCTATGTTGGTTAGTGGTTTTTCAGATGTTGATTGGGCTGGTTGTCTAGATGATACAAGATCAACTGGAGGCTTTGCAGTATTTTTAGGAGATAATTTGGTGTCTTGGAATGACAGAAAACAAGATATTGTTTCAAGGTCTAGCACTGAAGCAGAATATAAAGCATTAGCTAATGCTATAGCAGATGTTGTTTCAGACTTTGTTAACTGAATTGGGGATTGATAGTCCTCCTATGTCAAAGCTATGGTGTGATAATATGGGAGCCAAGTATTTCTCATTTAATCTAGTTTTTCATGCCAGAACTAAACATATTGAAGTGGATTATCATTTTGTCAGAGAGAGAGAGTTTCAAGGAAACTCTTAGAAGTTGATTATGTTCCTACTGGTGATCAAGTTGCTGATGGATTCACTAAAGCACTACCGGTACGGTTATTGGAGAATTTTAAACACAATCTAAACTTAAGAAAGTTTTGATTGAGAGGGGGAGTTAGATATGCCATCGGAATAGGTTAGTTCCTAGTTTCATGGGCTGATATAAAATCTGTTATCACATGTAACATTTTATCTCTATTTTCTCGGATGTTTTTCTTCTGCTGTAAGCTGATCGACTCAGGGTTGTTGAGATCGATTCCTTCGGTTGTAAAGGCCACGGCAAGGGCTCTTCTTGCCTTATATAAACACGCAGGCTCCCCAAGATCAAGGGTGAGCTTTCCACCAAAACATCTTATACGCGGTGCCGCTGCATCCGCAACATCCCACCACTATTCTCCATCTTCGCTCTCGGTTGCATCCCCGATTGCTTCATGGTGGGGGTTACAATTGAAATTACAAACTAAGGTACAAGAACTATTTTATTCCATTCAGAGATTTGTTTTGGTCATGGTACAATGCTGTTGACGTAATTACTCCCTTATTTTTTTGAGTATACTCTTTTCAGTTTTGGTTGCTTGTCAATATCAGGTATATAGAATTTAGGGTGCCAAACTCACCCCTGTCACATTTTATCTATGCCATGATATTTGCCTGTGATAAAACGTTTCAGTAATGCATTATTTTCATTGTAAACCTTATGTGCAGGAATGCAGGAGATAGATATATCAGTACTTGGTTTGCGGAGGACTGGCTCCAGGTGGTGATCTTCATTTCATTTAATATATAGGCCTGACAAGTTACCAGGTCAGTTCAGAATTCATAAACTCGAGCTAATTTCAGCCCCATTACCCATGCCTCCTGGTCAGGGGTGTCCTGGAGGTTTCAACTTAAACGCACTTGTTCACGTTCTGTGAATCCAAGATGGCAGCTAGCTAGCTGTAGAAGAAAACACACTTTACAAATTGTCAGTATCTCTGAATCCAGGTGGTAGACAAACACTTGACAAATTGTTTCTGATTCTCTTACAAAAAGATTCACAAGGAAATAGAACCTGAATAACTTGAATCAGTAAGAACTATAATCTGGAACAATTCTATAGCTAGAATTACTTGTCATGAACAGTATAGTCACATGAGGTTGGTTTTCATTTTTTTTAGATAATAGATCTTTTTATAGATTCGGCTTTTGAAAAGAAAGCCAAAACAACAGTCTGACAATACAAAGGGAATTACAAGAAAGAGAAAAGAAAACAGCATAGGGAATTACAAGAGGATGGTTTTCATGAGTGAAGCAAAAGGACAGTAGCAGTAGTAATAGATGTGCTTTGTTTTCTTTCACAAAAGGCAGTGCTAAACTGAGTACTGAGTGCATCATCTGGATCAGTTCCTGTGCTGATTTGGCCTTTTTAACTTGGAGAGAGGGTTTGCATTTCATAGAAATTGTGTCTGCTTAAATACATATCAGCTGATCTACCAGCTGCTTAACTGTGATTCTAATCTGATTTTTTTATTCTTATTAAATTCAAGATTCTATGCTTCAAGATCGTGAATATTTTCTGATTTTTTTGGTATTTCCCTGTGTATGAAATTGGAAACCAGGGCATGCACTGTTTGTGCTTAATTTCAGTAACTTTTTCCAGCATGATGTCAATAATCGACCACCTTCCATATTTAGCAGTAATGGCAACAAAAAAATTGTGAGTATCCTTCTAGGGCAAGTAGAACATACTGAGATTGTGGCTATCATGATCAGAAATCATTGTGTACATTTATATAGCAGTTAGAGCATACTTTTTTTTGAGTGAAAACACCTTTCCCTTCATTAATTTAAGCCAACCTGCTTACAGTCTTCTAACAAAGGAAAAATAAATGCCGGTGGAACCGACAATCAGGTAGAATTACAATTAGACAAGACACTCTCTTGTGCTAATCTATGGGCTACTTTATTAGAAGACCTCCTAGCCCAAACTACCTTAGTTTCTTGGAAAACCCTTAACTTTAAATTGAGTTCTTGGATCACCGTAGCATAAACTGAGCGCCCCTTCTCCCTCGCTGAAACCATCCTCAAAACCTCCATCGAGTCAGTCTCAAAGATGGCCTTCGTGATTCCCATTTCCGCTGCTAGCCGGGCCGCTCTAATATTGGCATATATTTCTGCCATTGTTGCATCCGCTACGTCTGGAAGGAACTGAGACGACGCCGCAATAAATTGTCCATGGTCATCTCTGATAATTACCCCTAGACTGCCTTCCCCCTTAGCTGAGCAATAGGCACCATCAGCATTAACCTTTGTCCATCCAACCTGTGGAGGCTGCCAAATAGTTGCCGGACGCTGAACAGTATTCGTCTTATCTTCAGCTAGGTTTGCCCACTCTTCTAACTGATAATAGGTCCGATTAGCAACTACCACAGGATCTTCTCGGATATTATCAAACCTTGCCTCATTCCTAGCTGACCAAAT
>CM002487.1:4917914-4934566 GCA_000325765.3 Leersia perrieri | reverse complement strand
ATATTGCTCCATTCAGCTTAACTGCATACCTTACTGTTCTAACACATCGCATGATTATATTGATCCATCCTTCCGCAAAACCCAGCTTTCTCTGAACCTGTTCCAAAAAGGCCCATTCAACACGATCATACGCCTTCATCATGTCCAATTTGACCGCACAGAGCGGTGATTTCCTTTTCCTGGTCTGCATAGCATGTATACATTCATACATGATAAAGACGTTGTCCGTAATGAGCCTATCGGGGACTCTGCTCCTCAGATACTAGGTCCGGCAGGAATTTCTTCAATCTGTTCGCTAGAACCTTCGAGCCAATCTTGTATAACACATTACATAAGTTTATTGGCCGGAATTGGGACAAATGGTCAGGGTTATTCACCTTCAGAATCAGCACTAAAAGCGTATCATTCAGGTTGGCCGGAACTGCCCTTCCTTCCAGAAAATCACGAACTGCATTACATACATCTTTACCTACTAACGCCCAGTGGTGTTGGTAGAAAATCGCCGGAAGGCCGTCCAAACCTGGAGCTTTGGTTGGTCCCATTTGGAAAAGTGCCATCCTGATTTCTTCGTCAGAGAATTCCTTCAGCAACTCTGCATTCATCTGATCATCAACCAGTGTTGAGATCGAATTTAACACCTCATTGGAATGTACACTTCCCTGGGAGTGGAATAGATTAGCATAAAAGGATTTTGCTAGATCTCTCATTTCATCATCAGTAGAACAGAAAGATCCATCGTCCTTCTTCAACCTTTTAATTGTATTTTTCCTTTTTCTATGGGTTGCCCTCCCTTGAAAATATTTGGTGTTTCGGTCCCCCTCTTCAGCCAGTCCTGTCGAGACCGTTGCTTATACATGATTTCCTCTCTATCATATAACACATGCAACTTTTTCTCTATCTCCTTGACCCTGCTGAAATCTTTTGAGACCAGTGCCTCATTTTTAGCCTTGCGCAGATCTTCTTTCAACATTTTAATTTCTTTTCTAATTGAAACAAAAACTTCCCATCCCCATACTTTCATATTTGCCGAAACTTTGTTCAATTTTTTGCCCAGTCCTACCACTCCTCCCCCTAGTAGACTTGCATCTGACCAAGCTGCTTCTACCATCCTCTGATATTCTTCATGTTTACTCCACATCTCTTCATACTGAAAAACCCTTCTCCCTTTGTTTTTGCTGGTTAAAGGAACCTCCGTGTATAAACTGATCAGAAGGGAGCTATGGTCTGACTCCTCTGTATCTATATGTTCAACATTTATTGAAGGGAAAAGATTTCGCAAAGGGGCTGTCCCCAAAGCTTGAACAAGCCTTGACTGTACATTGGAGTCACCTTGTCTTTTATTATCCCAAGTAAACGGGTATCCTGTGAACCCCAGGTCTACTAAATTGCAATCTTGGATACAGTCTCGAAATGCTGTCATCCGAGGCTCGGATCTATCATTCTGCCCCAATTGTTCCTCCGCTTTTGTTATCTCATTAAAGTCACCTACGCACAGCCAAGGAACATCATCCTGAGCACTCAAAAAACGTAGGAACTCCCACGTTCTACTCCGTTGATCAGACTTCGGTTCTCCATACACTCCTGTGAACCTCCAAAGTTGACCCTCTTCAGCAATCCTAACATCAATAAAATATTGTGAATACAGTTTCGGTGAGACATCCACACCATCTTTCCACATCAAATCTAGGCCCCCACTTCTGCCCCTGCATGAGACCAACAAAACATTGGGAAAACCTATTCTTGCAGTGAGAGCATACTGAGTCCGCCACATGAATCCAGGAAAATTAATCATGTAAAATTTTTTGATTAATTGCAATCAACATATGATGGAGTATGTACTATTCTCATGATGGCTACCATAAAGTCTTTTTTTAAAAAAAAGCCATAGACGTAGAGTCAGTTAGTATATATCTAGATTGATATTAGACTGAAAAGTACAGAGTTGAAAGTGGGCTCCTACTTATCAGTTGTTCTCTCTGCTACCCTATCAAAATAGACGTGTACTCACCTTAACTGACAAGTACCCTATCAAATATAAAGAATATGCATTTTGTGGATTGTTCTGATGATCATCCTTATTTCAGAAACCATATTGTTCATTGAGCCACCACAAGGCTTGGTGCTTATCAGTAAGATATGAAGGATTGGCTATACTAAACATGGTCCAGTTTATTGAAACAAGCATCCATTTGTTGAGATTGTATAGCATTGTCACAGTTGCAGTCCTCCAATATCTATGATGTTATATGTTATTATCAGTATAAAAAGTTTATACTTAATGGAGACATCATTACTGTTGCTGCTATACAAAAAATTCAACAATGATGTAAATTTTTTATTGACATGGGCCTTTTTTTAAACCTTCTTTTTAATGAAATTAGTGAATTTTTCGACATAGTTTGCAGCAACATAAGCTATGACTAATTTGATATAAAGTGGTTTTTTTGTCACTATGCAATGTTTGGGAATTTATGGTTAAGAATTGTTATTCTCAGCACATATATGTCAAGTTAAATCGATATATGTACTTCCGCCTGAGAATTCTTACTATGGAATGGACATTGTTTGATTGATTGTATTATCAATTTTTACCGTAGCGTTAGCACGGGCACTTTACTGGTCAATGAAAAAAAGAACAGTGCTAAGCAAAATGTGCTTGTCATCATGAGATGGCTTGGGTGCTTTATGAGGCATTATTAACTTTTATATCAGGAAACCTTTGCAAGGCTATGCTATCTTTTGGAAAGCTTGGCACCACGATGTACAAAGGCCTGGAGGCTTGAGTCATTTTTTTTATAATATATATCAGAAATTTATCTAATAGTGATACACCCAATTAAGGAGGAAATGAGATTGTGTTTAGTAGACTAAATATAAATATAACAAGTAATCTGCCTGTGCTAACGCTACGGCAACATTTAGTAATATAAGCGATAACATTTTTGACAATTCTCTATTCAATTTTATGCAAGGCTTGCGAGATTAGAAGTTGGGTTATAGATTTTGATCATGGATCGGGAGTTAACATGTTACACATTTTGTAACTTTGAATCAACACATTTTAAGGTTGAGATATTTTAGTAAGGTTATAAAACAAGAGTACCAAGAGAGAAAGTTTCTGTGTCAGTAATAAATGAAAAAAATGCAATATATCCAAATCAAGGAGGAGGTTAGGCGGAGACATTTTGCTATGAGAAAATAACACTAACTCATGATGTCGGTAAGACTGGTGGGCCATCCTTTTTCTCCTACTTCAAACCAAATAGCAGCCCTCTTACTCAGAATAACTGTTAACAAGCATTTGTTCATTTAGTTGACGAAAACAAGATACTAAATGTTGCCGTAGCGTTAGCTCGGGCAAATTACTTGTTATATTTATATTTAGTCTACTAAACACAAAATGAACAAATGCTTGTTAGCAGCCTCGCATGCCGAATCTGGATTGAAAATTCCCTTAATGAGATCTTTTGGGCATAGGTCTCTCCCAAAGTCCAATGACATAATGTACAATGACCGACCAACATCTTGTTCAGTTTCTGCATTACAGCACGGAAAACAATAAAAAGATTTGAAATAGAAATCAACACGACTTGCCAACATTTGCCACTTTGGGGTTCCCAATTCATCAAAAGATAATATCCCTTCACACAATCTTAAGAAGAATAAGCAATTTGAGTCAGACTGCCAACAACAGAGAGGATATCACCAGTTCACCACAATTAGCTCACCTGTGAAATATCTTAAAATGTCCAACCAGGCAGATGGCCTCAATTAGCCAGATTTTTTGGTAATTCACAGGAAAGACTTTTGTTAGATACATAATCACTGGTCAAAGTAAAAATTGCTTCCAGATACATTCTACTTAACAATAGCAAGAAAGTGAGCTAGGGTATCTGGTTTATAAGATGAAAGTGCCCAAATCCTCCTATGCAGCGGCTAACCTTAAATATGATACCCTTCATAGGCCTTTGCTTCTTCCCAAGTTCAACAACTAAACTCTACAGTCTTATCTGAGAGAGAAAGACGAATCAAAGCATCAGCATTGTTCATCGGATCAGCGACCTGAAGAGCTTGAGCAATGGTAAATCCATCCTTTACAACTTTAAGGTTCCCAAACTCATCGAAAATAGCATTCCTTCATACAACACCAAAAAGAAATAGGAATTCAAGTCAGACAAGTAGAGACTGTAAATATGATTAATTCAGAGGCAGCAGCAGCCGCAAACAACAATTGAACAAGATATGACAATCATTGCTAGAGTAATCAAGTTACAACAGATAAAAAAAGACTTTTACATCAAGCATACATTGAACTGAACTATAAGATGTATTACCATTCTCATACACATGAATTAATTGGCCTTGTACAGAAAACACTTAATACGAAAAATCATAAGCCACATATGAACAGAACATGCAAACAAATATCACAACTGCAAATATACAAAGCTAAAAAAATATGGCAGCTCGTCTCTATCACACTGGACATGTTCCCAATCTGATTTAGATATGTGTGTAATCATGTTTCAAAAGTAGTTTCTTTAAGAGACCGTGGCACAGAGCAGTCTATCAGTAATATATACTGATATTATCTTTTGTTACAAAGTGAGAACAACAATGATAGTCCTTTTAGTGACAAGCCTCAAGATACAGGAGGACAGTATAAAGTATCAAGCCTTCTACATGAACATGATACAGTTCAATTTTCCAATGCATATGATAAAAATTTGGTAGCACTAACCTCAAGATTGAGGACAATATAAAGATCAACGAATACTGCTTCTGTGCAGGATCTATATTTTTATTCCAATTAAATGCCCTTGCATTGCAGTAGGGGATAAAAACTTGTTGAAAGTTCTTACAAATTTTTCAGCCATCTAATTTTAAAAAAGAAGATTCATGAAACATCATGGTGTGGAAAATTTCAAATTAATTAACCATATTTACCGGAAAAACAAAATTAGGTATCATTACGACATCCATAGTTACACTCGAAACATATTTAATTCTGAAATCAATTTAGTCTGCATAAAAAGGCTGCAAAAAAACAGTGTTATGAACAAAAGACCGTGGAGTGTGAATACTGTACCTTCTTTGTTTTCTCCTCGATCCCTAGAATTTTATGCCTGAAAATTTCTGAAAGCAACTGATGCCAGTGTTGAAACATGAAATGATAGGGCTTTACTGCGAGGAAGTGCAGGGCAGTCACGGTCATGTGGAGTTTATTCACTTCTCTATACTGCTATAAGGTGCAGTCCCACCCATCACAAGATGTTTAGATAAAATTTACACTACAATGTTCAAATAGACTACAGAACATGTAAAAAAGAAATGGCAAGTGAACACCTAGTGTATGCTTAATCCTGCCATGTCTTTCTTTCGAATGTGAGGCTGCAGTTTTAATAATCTTCCTGTGGTGATGCATCTTCTTGGCCGGCCCATCATTCAAGGTTCTAGAAAACAGATATATAGCCACTGCCACCACTTCCAGTGATTTGCATGCGCACTGCAGTTGAACAAAATAAACAGACAGTTAGGTAAAGAATCTAGAACTAAGAAGCATGTAGATATATTTCATCGATCAGCTGGCGTGCCGAGATTTCTCAGCCGTAGATTTCTCAATTGGCTTGAACAAGTGAAAAAATATCCACCAAACAAATTGACAAAACTGCAGATCTGTGCATAAAGGAAAATGTTGATATCTGATGATTAAGAATTCGGGAGGGAAGGCACACACAAACCAAGAAGGCGCTGACTATGAGGCCAGAGAGGACGATGTCCTCCCCTGCGTGCAGCAGCCGTGACGGCCCCCTCTTCCGCACGCTGCATACTCAACGGCGCCAGATCTGCACCCTGACCTCACTGGACCTGCGCGCTGCCGGAGCGCCGCCCTACGCCGCTGCCTCGTCGATGCACGCCTGCACGATGACGCCCCGCGCCACCAGTGTCGAGCCTCCTGGCCGCGGAGCTCCAAGCCGCCATCCACTGCACGATGACTCGTCGCAGCTCCACACCACATGTCGCGGCCGCCAACTCCCCTCGCCGCCGGTTTCATCTACTGCGGCGTCAGATCCAGGTCGTGCCAGATCTAGGTCATCCACCGCCGTCGCCGACCGCCGCCGCCTGAGCCGCCTTGTGAGGAGAGAGGAAGAGAGGAGGAAACGGCGACGGGAGAGGGAGAGGAGAGGAGGCGGCCTCCGGTGGCGGCGGCGTGCGGGAGGGGGAGGGAGGTTAGTGTTAGGGTTAGGCATGCGTGCGTGCGGGAGGGGGAGGGGAGCGCGTGGGATAGAGGGGACGCGGGGGGACTACGGGGGAGCGTGTCGAACTCAGCTGTTGATGCTCACATGAGGAAGCAATTTATGTCCGTTGGATATGTCACACATTGTGACTGTGACAGTTTGGTATAACCATTTAGTAAACTATAGGGTATATATAACTAAAGAGAAAATCGAAATACTCTTTTAACTCATTTGACATTCTAATCTTCCCTACAGATCAATTCTCTACAAAACACTCCCTATATGGTGTCCAGTTTTCAGTGATTACTCACCGTGCTTAACTATTTTTCATTACGTCTCTCATTGCCCGTGTGATTCATCTTCTCTATAGTATGAAATCATAGTCATGTTTCACCGTCCTAGCGCCAGTGGAGCCAAAGCGTGTAAAAGTGGGAGGTCTAAAGAGGACGAATGCACCTTTTCTTGCAAGGGGCAACTTCGATCATTAATTATGCTAGAGGTTTATACGTGAGAAATCGCTAAGCGTGATGAGAAATTCATTAAACACGTGGGAAGGTTGGAACACAATATGAACCTGTGAGAGTGTGTTTTGGACGAAATTAAGTTGTAACGAGGACATTAGAAAGACTAATTAGGTTTCTTGGATTTTTCTCGAACTAATGTAATTCTCCTTTAACATGAACAATGAAATGTAAAATCTAATAAAGGGTTAACAATGAACTGAACGGAGTGGGGGTGTTTGCTGTGAAAACGGGCCAGACAAGACATGAGTAAGAGATCTTCAAAAGATTATTTTTCCACATGACAAAGCAAAACATTACACAAAATTCTGATGTGTAACCAAATTTTCACTGACAAAATTTTTATTCTTGGAAAAATAATTGGTAAATGCGATAGATGAGGTTCATATATAAACAGTAGATACAATATTGACGCACTTGCACGATTTTACATAATTTATATAGATGGACATACCTTGTTCCATGCGTGTGAACTCTCAAGAAGACTTCTTCCTTTGTACTCGTCTGGCTTGTCTGTTGGTACCAAAAGGAGCGTTTTCGATCGTATATATAGTCCCAGAAGCTCTTCATCCTTTATCATTTCTGCCCGGATAAGCAAGAATTAATGAACTCAATATGCATCCACTATCTAAAGCGTGTGCCTTTAGGAACGATGAAAGAAAAAGAGTCTTGTGTGCAAAATAAAGCGAAATCATTACATGCATAGCTTATCATTTTTAATTCCAATTAACTAACGGGTAAAGGAAGACAATCAAGCTAGGTCAATTCGCTTCATTTGTTCAACTGAGGTTTTATTTTTAACAGTATATGCAAAAGTTTTAACCAGTGTTGAAAAAAATTATTTCAGCGCATTATACTCTTAGTGGTACTGACACCAATTTTATGCGTTATGTCGTTTGTTTCTCTCCAGAAAACGGTGCGAGTGCTGGCTCTCGATTAATTTGAAGACACTAAATATTCACCATATGAACATACACATAACCTACCCCTATATATATGAGAAACCCAACAATTGGGTTGTAAATTTTGAGATTGTAACAATTACCATATACACCTCACTGCCTTCTCGTACTACTATATATAACAATAGATTGGAGAAATCGCTTATTTTTACGATGTGTTGTCCTTTATTCGCTAGTGTAGAACATATAATGGTGACGGCTCCAAACCCCTCATACATGATGGTTTATAGAGCCGTCACCTATTTAGTGTCACTTTTAGGGTGGGACCATAGGTGATGGTTTTTAAACCACCTATACTGACTACAGGTGACGGTTCGCAACCGTCACCTGTAACATGTCAAACTAGCACCTATTGCTTATTATAGGTGGCGGATCTTTATTAAGAACCGATACCTATACTGACTATAGGTGACAATTGTCAACTACGTAAGTCACCTACAGTAACTTATAGGTGTTGGTTTTTCTAAAAAGCCAACACCTATTTTGTTAGCTATAGGTGGTGGTTTTTGTCTTAGAACCGCCACCTATGCTGTAACCATGTGTGTATTTAATAAAGCACATTGGAGTATATTTAAAACAACATAGTATTTGCAAAATGGGCTCAATTATGCTCAAGGGGTGTATGACTTGCCTGCGTCGACAACACGGTCTTTGAACGATCCTTTGATAAACATGGCCTTCACAGCAGTAAACCTCCAAATGGTGGAAAACTAGATGAAACACACAAACTAAGCTAAAAAGCTAAAAAAAACCTGGAAACAGTATATAAAAAGCACATAGATGGATTCTCTGAGTTATAACGAAAAAAATAGCAATTTGAATTGGTCAATTCAGAGTTAAAACGAACAAGTTATAGCCATTTAAAGTTCAGGTGTTCTGAAAACGACATTTTAGCAATTTCTTCAACTTTAATTTAAACCTAACCCTAGATGAGATAGGAATCCAGCACTGTTCATGCGGGCCCAACTGGACAGGCAAACTCGGGCAAGGCAGACACGCGTGGGCCTCACTGCTCAGCCTCACAGGGGATTTTATAGGGGAAGGCTAAGGGTGCTCGGGGATGGATTCTATAGGGGCCAGGGTGGATGGAAAGGGACAAAGGATGTGGTCGACTTTCTCGCTGGATGGAGGAGAGAGAGGAGTAATCAAGGAAGCTGTTCGGGAAGTAAAGGTTGAATCAATTCGGTGACTCGAGGTGGAAATTTGTGCGGGGTCATGGGATAACTTTTCCTTCTTTCACCGGATGAAAAGGCGAAGTGAGGTGGTGAGATTTGCGGCTACGGCGGCGTGGCTCATAGGCAAGGTGCTAGGTCACAGAACGGGCGGCCGGGCGCAGTGATGGCGCCCTGACAGGTAGGGCCCACCAATCAGTGGCAGAGGCGACGCTATGTCACGCAGGCCGCGCGAGTGGGCGAGCGGCATGGCTGCTGGGCTAGCCCACTGGCAGGAACAACTCTTGCTTGTGAGGAGGAAAGGCCTTAAGGCCTGGGCCTTTGGCTCGAGTGGGAAAGAGAAAAGAGAGGAATGGACTGGTGGACTTCTGTGCACCGGTTGAGGAAAATGGGAATGTGCCAAAATTAGCCCATTCGAGAAGAGAGGGAGATAAACTACTTTTCTTTATAATTATCTTCCTTAATTGGTTATTCTGGCATTATAAATAGTTAAAATGCTCTTAAAATTCATGTAAAATTTATTTATCCTCTTTAGACTGTGGAGAATTTAGGAAAATTCCTGCAAGCTACAAATGAATTTTTCTTACACTGTTTTAATTGTCTGATTATTTTCTTTCTATCTTTTAGTTTGTTATATTATTCCGATAGGGTCCCTTTGATTCGCAAGAAAAAACGCAGGAATAGGAAAAATGCAGATTTGAAATAGTAGAATTCTCAAATCCTGAGAATTGTTTATCAGTTTGTATTGTGCACATTGATTGCTTATCCTTTCTCTGATGAGATGATCTGAAACTGTTGCTGACATTGTTTATCAATTTGTAATCTGACCATATCACAATACATGCCCGTAGAGGTTCAAATTGCATGTCACCTTATAAAGGTCCAGACATACTACGTACATATTAGTAACAGGTTGCAACAATCCAATGTACAACCAAAATGAGTCTTGTTGCACGAACGGGCTTGTAGTCTGGTGGTTATAAGAGCCTCAGTAGCACCCGAGCTCCTAGGTTCGATTTCCCGTGGGAACGAATTTTCTAGGATTTAACGGCTTTGTGTTTTCAATAGGAGCGACGTACCCGTCGACAGCGAGACGGCCCAGTCTTCGGAGATGCTCATAGGGGTGCGTGCGATTGCTCCATTCGTATATACAACATAAAAGATTACTCCTGCTGCTAGTCAGTGCTCCAATGTGGGTTGCGTAGCTTCGTTCACTTCAGCGGATGGCGGAGCAGGACGGAGACGGAGAGTCACCGCCGACGCTCCCACCCTTGATCTCGACCCTTCGTCGGTCCGCCGGTGCCGGGTTCGTGCGAGCCCACGGCAGGATGCAGAGAAGTTCGCTGGAGCGATTGCAGAGACGGGGGAGCGGAAGCGGAAGAGAAGAGGACTGGGAGATTGAAGGCGAGGAAGGAAAATTGCGACGAAGGGGATCGATCGGCACTTCGGCTTCGGGAGGGGTAAATGCCGACATAAAATTGGTAGGAACTGGACCGGGGAAACTTGTGTTGTGGGCCTAGTAGCTTCGCTGCAGTACCTTAGATTTCGTGGGCCCCTTTGAGGGCACTATGCATTGTGCCTGTCGTGGCTTTAGATGTGCCTTTGGGCCAAAAACTGGCCGGAGCAACGACCCCCCGTAGCCTCGACTGTAAAGGCCCAATAATACCCATCGACTGCGTTGGATACTGGAGTAGTACTTGTCTGCTTGTATTCTCATACACGGTTAGGTCAAAAGGCTACTAGTCACTTCCCCACAAAAAAGTTCTGTGTCCAAAAGATTTCAAAAAAGAAGGAACTATAATTAGTCACTGTGTAGTCCTGCAAAACGTGACAATTGGCTGAAAGCATGCTGGTACATTGCCGTGTACACTAGGTTGAATTTATCTAGCATGAGACAACCATGCCATGCCATACTTTTTTTCTTTCATTGACATGTGGGGTATATATATTGAAGAAGGAATCTCACTTAGTCGTACCAAATTTATCTTAATAATGTCCATTGTCCGTCACTTACATATTTATCACACTACTGTATTTTTTACATTACAGTTTTTGCTATACGAACGTCTAAGTAAATTTATTAAATACTTCTCATGCTATCCAATATTTGTTACAATTATTACTACACCGTCTCCCTAAATTATTATTTCAGTATGTTCATATCAATTTTAAAAAATATCTCTAATAGAGTTATCCAAATTCTCACTTTGTCATGCAACTAATAATATTTTTCCATTATAACCATACTCTGTAGTTAATTCATCACTACAAAATAATACTAATTAATGTACACCAACTAATCAGCTGTGTTTAAAAAGTACTGATTAAAACATGTGGTCCTAAGCATGTATTAAATAACTAACCATGCATTGAATATCTAAACAAAAACTAATGGTGCTTAGTTCGTACCTATAGGCAGATGGAGATCACTGCCTGACCCAGACAGCACCTGAATAGCATAGCTCACCCCGGAGCAGCCGTCGTAGACTTCCTCCTCCTCCTCAGCACTCGTGCCTTGCGTTCGTTTGTGGAGGGAAAAGACGAAATGGTGATGATTTTGCCCGGTGTGGGCGGAGAAATAAATTGTTTTCTTGCTTCCATGGATGGCACAAGAATAATGCTTATTCTACTACTATTGTTTACTCGTAGTTTTACAAATTCCGTTACAATCTATTATTATTTATTATTGTGAATCAAAATTTGCCTTGTGCTGTAATATAATCCACAAAAACAGCCTCCTTTGAATCAGCTTGCAGTACATATTGGTTTCCCAAATCGAAACCAAAGCTTGGGTAGGCTTTGCCAATACCTCGTGTATTAATCCATCTCTTGTCGTTGTTTTTAGACATGGGTGCAGGTGAGGAGATGCCTACTGACGAGTACTTTGCGCTAGGTTCTGGAGCTTTCGAGGATGGTTCATTCTAGGGTGATTCCTAGTCGGTTGCCTGTGTGGTTCGGGTAGATGGACATACCGGAGAACATGTATATTTTGCTACTCTTATTCCGCAGCGTTTGAACTCTTTTATTGGCCGGTCAGCCCTATCTACTATGTATGACCTGCGAACTCACTAAGTTATGTGAATCTTATTATCTATTTGTATATGTATATTGTGTGGATGTGATGACAAAGTTGTGGACGCGGTGGACGCGTGTATTAGCCACTGACTGATCATGGGATACGGTGTACGCTCTAGGTATTCGGGAATTCCATTCCCCGGGTGCCGACAACACTCACTGCACTGCCAAGGGAACCGAGGAGAGAGTGACCGAATTAGTCGCATTACGAACTACTGATATAAAATATAAAACACACATAAATAGATAAATAGATAGAAGGGTTCACATAAACAAACATAATGTATAAGTTACATCGTGATATCACCAATCGGCCAAATAAAACTGTTTAAATGCAACGTAAATACGAAAGCAAAAGAGATGTTCACAAATCACAATTAACCATCATATATATAACCATCACAGCCAAACATAAATAAGGGGACAACCCTAGCCATCATATATAGCCTCTGATACAAGGTGCAAAATAAGTGGCATCCAATATCTCCTCAAGTAAGTTGGCCTGAATTAACAAAATCATATCAAGGATGAGCAGATGCATATAATATAAGAATTTAGGGTTTTGCTATTATATTATGTCTTGACTGAGGAGGATTTCAGTGTGCTACAACATACCAAAGGTCACGTACGTTTTGCCATTTTATCTGACTCATTTTATTTCACAATAACACACATATAACATAATACACCCTCCATCCCAAAAAAGAATCAACTTCTAGCTATGAATCTAAATCGACATAGATTTATATCTGGGTTCATAGCTTGAAATTGATTTATTTTGGGACAGAGGAGTAAGTTGCAATAGCTCAACCATATTTGTAAAATTGCGTGTACCAACATAATATGACTGTCTTCCAGTATGTATTATAAGTAAAGGCACCCTTGGCATGGAAGTGGGGTAGGGTGCTGCAGTAGAGGAGACACCGTACCATTCAGGCTACTAAGAGGGCCATTGCAGAAGATGGTGTTACGTTCGGGCGAGGCTATTTGGCGCGCGCGCGTTCGGAGCGCAGATAGCGACAAAATTTGGACTCCGACGCGTTTTCTAGTCGTGCACATGCGTTTTTTGTCACATGGGCCTTTATGGGTCGAGATTAGCGCACGAATTTCTTCCAAGCATGCGGCAGTTAGCCCAGATGGGAGCGCAGGACTGGGGGTTCCATAATTTTTTTTTTGAGACAGTGGGGGTCCCATAATTAACGCTAACCATAATGACTAGAAAATCGTAATTAGTTCTTAATTAATTATTGTTTACTAGTAACTGTGCACGTGCAACGCACGTGAAATACTATTTCGTAAATATACAAACAAAATTTTTGTTGGTCTGAAACACCATTAATTCAAAGCAACACTAAATAGATCTACAATCATGTGCTTCCTTGAATTGTTCAAAGTCACATTCGGCAATATGATCTTCAAATAATCCAACAATACCATTTAATCATAAACCTAAGTATAATATAAATTCTTCGAGAATACCCAGTGCATTGAGGAAACAAAAAAAAAGGTATCTTCTAAAACTAAATTTTATTTTCTAGGCCATACACCATTGATCTACTTTTGATAGTCTTTCCTATGTAGCATATGATAATCTGAAAGTTGTATGGGTGCTCTTGGTTGGACACTAAAGAGCATAACGGTACCGAAAAGTATTACAAAGTTCGATAACCATTTAAAGTATCACAAAACTATTTGAATAATAAAATTTGATGACAACTGCTTGTTATTATTAAAATAGAAAATATTTTTAGTAATATCATGAAACATCCATTTCTCATATAGATAATTAAACACAACCACTTATAAAAAAATGAATACAACCATGATGTGGAATAAAAATCAAAAAATTGTATGGCATGACCATATGCCTTCTGTTAGTGGAAGTTATAATTTATAAACAGATAGTCCAAACATTGAAAAGGGGAAATTATACAGAGATAAATCAAAATGGATGGTAGACCTATAAGTGATGGCAGCATGCGAATCTCAGTATTCTTCAATAGTCCAAACTTGTCATATCAATTTAAAACTATATCATTCACCCTAATTTATGTGTTTGACCACTGAGCTTCAGTACTTTTTTTGTATATATATAACTGGCAATTGCACATAGTTTCGATTATCCCGCAACACTCGTTTTAACATTCTTTCAACTATAGCATGCCCAATAGTATAAGTATATAATGTCTGATTTTAAGATAGTTATATTCCACCACATTAAAGTGTTTCTGTAGAGATCTAAGATTCGGTCCAACAAAGGCAGCATAACAGCTTCGGACAATGGGTATGGAGATCCTAGTATAGGAGGTAATCAATCATCTGTACTCCTCAATGACTGAAATCATCTAGCATCAATATTCTGAAATTGTATTAAGAAAAATGTGAAAATGTTTTCAGTAGAATCCGGTGAGAAAAGATTATTAGGAGCACATCCCGCACATGCTTCCAATTCGTGAAGCTGAACCTTGTCACCTTTAACCTTCCTCTGTGGCTTAGTGGTCTGAAACTCTAAAATCTGAATCGCACGTATACAGTCACGTTGGTGTGGGCAGCAGAGGGTGGGCAGAGGAGGCTACCGTCCTTCCCCACCACCAGCCGATGCTGTCCTGTCCTACGTTTCTTCATCATCAGTCATCAGCACGTGCGCCAGAACTGAGGGGATGGTGAGCAGGACGAAACAGATAAGATGCGGAGATGTCAATCGCGGGAATTGCGATGGCAGCGACGGCAAAACGGCGAATGCAGTATATGTAGTGGATGCGGATCGAGGTGGCCATCGCGGCAAAGGCGAGGGGGTTTGCGCCTTTGCAGTCACAGTGGAGGCGGTCATTGCTGTGGCAACGATGGTCATCAGCGGCGCCGGATGTGGGGGAGATGCGATCAGGCGAGGCGCGCCGGTGGGGAGGCGTTGAACTTCGCCGGCGCTAGGAGGACAGAAGCGATATGGGGGAGGGCGCTGATAACACGGGTTTCCTCTTGTCCAGATTTCTTTCCTCTGGGAGAACTTTGCTGGTGCGCTCGCATATAGGCGGATCCGCGGATGGTGCATCGTGAGATACAGAAACGACGGGATAGTGGGATGAATCGTAGGATAGATCATGAAAGTTCTATCCATCTGTCGATGGTGAGGATTTCATGAATACAACCAACTTGCTCCATTATATTATAGATAAAAAAATTAATGGGTTCAAAAGTATAATTTTTTTGGCTCAAACTTTAGGAATTCAGGTGATATTTTTAAAATTTATTCGGTTGGAAGTGTAAATTCGGCATATTTTTCAAAAATATCATTTTAAAGTCAAATATGAAAATATTTCAATCAGATCTAAAAATTTTCAAGTCAAATCTGAAAAATTTCAAATCAAATCTAAAAAATTTCAAGTAAATCTGAAATTTTCAAATCAAATTTGAAAAATTTTCACTCGAATTTTAAAATCTTTTCAACTTTATTATATGACTGGAGAATTTCAAATATTTAATTGACATTTTTCAATTTTAAAACTTTCAAATATTTTTTAAAAACACTAAATTCAATTGATTTTAGTTTGAAAATTTTTCAGTTGAATTACTTGAAATTGCAACTCAACTATTATTCTTTATAATTAAAGTAATTAGTGATAATTAATCAACACAAACTAAATTGTTTCTAATCTAGTCACATTTATTTCCGGAAAAGTAGTTCTAGCGGTGCAAAGACGCAACATGGAGATTGCAATGGATAAAATCCAAAAAAACAGAAAATGCGTTGCCAGGAACAAAACGGAAAAGAAGGGAACGGAAAAAACGGAGTGCGCGCGACTTGGATAGCGCGTATGCTCGGACTAGTCACTACCTCAAACCAGAACTTTCTTGGCAGCCAAAAATCGCTGAGAGCACGATGCACATGGCGTTGCCCTAGCTATATGAGTTTGACATGGACGGTGGCGGAGGTGGGTGACTAGGGATGAGGCTAAAGAAGAAGAGGAGACACACTGCGCAGACATGGGCACCGTGCAAGACTGAACTTGCTAGGTGGAGAAGGGCACGGCTAATGGCAATGCCAAGAAGTACTCAGTAAGATGCTAGAGGCAGAAAAGATGGGGTCTAATAATTGCAGTGGCCCAGCATAGAGATCTGCTCGAGCAGGAGCCTTCCATCAGGCGGTCGTTGATTTCCTTCACCTCGCTGTTCCCAACCGAGCAAGCTTACCACCACCTCCACCTCCACTACCAACACCCTTTTTCTCCCTATTTGCCGCTAGCGGGCAGCTCACTTAAGTGCCTTCTTATCGCTTGTAAACCATGCCGGCCGTAGCATCTTTCTATTGAGGCGGTGCTCCTCGCCTCCTGCCACTAGGCCAAAAAAGCCCCATTCCAGGCGTTAGGATAATTTTTTACAGGCGGGCCTAACTCCCACGCCTGTAAAAATAATTTTTACGGGCACGCCTGCAAAATCTTCATTTTGTTATTACGGGCGGGGGATAAGATACACCGCCTGTCAAATTCAACTTTTGCAGGCGGTGGACCTCATCCACCGCCTGGAAAGTGACCAAATTTTAAAAGAAAAGGAGGGAAGGAAAAAAAGAGAGTAAAAGGGACAGGGCGGACACGGTCTTATATCTCGTCTCAAAGCTTATCCATTCCTCACACCTCTCTCACTCTCTGACTTCATCTCTCCAGCGAGCGAGGCGGGCGGCCGACGATG